>JAJMGC010000048.1:0-85299 GCA_030574995.1 Suhomyces maxii
TTTGAGATCATCAGGTTCCCACACTTTGCTCCACGCCAAAAATAGACCAAAGAACCCATTCCTGTTCCTGCATCGTCGCGAGGCTTCATATGAAACTGAGTACAGCCCCTCTTTTTGTCCGTACATGACCACCAGATTTTAGTCCTCTTCAAACTCTTCAATTGGCCATTTTCTGGTCTCTATTCCATAATTTTTCAACCATTGGTACTCACCAGTGGGTCCAGCATTTAGGGTCCAGTAAAATACTACGAAAAGGTATATGCCAGGGCATGCACTCTCCCTCGTAAAATTGCATACGCTTCCTGTTTATCCTCCATTTTGACGTCAAGTGCTCCTACTAATTTTAGAACAGCTTCATCCCAAACTTTAAAGTTAAGCTTTAGTATAATGCGTGCATCGCTGCCTCGTAGCGAACAATAAACAACAAACGATAAAGTAATAACGAATAGCCGGCTTTCAGTAATGCGAGTTTATTTTCTATAGTTTAGTGTAAGCGACTGATTTATTGACATAAACATACCGATATACCTCGGTCTGCTCGGTAAAAACCAGAGTCAACGGTCTAATGGATAAATCGAAAAAGCTGCAAATATTCCACCTTTCACTATAAGCTGAAAAATCGCCATAATTTACATGTTTTACACCCAAAGAATCTAGAAACTCTGCCACAAGTGACATTAATGATAGTAGTAATTAATTAAAGGTTAATTAGAATAAATAACCACTGAGATCAGTGGATAAGTGGATTTTTCATGGCTTCAAAGGGGATAATACCATACATAACAAGCTAAAAGAACCACAACTGTCTAATTATACCAATTATAGGGCCAGAATCTAGACGTTTGGAGACGCTTGGAGGCCTCGAATTATGGATAAACACATGGCTCGGCAAACATAGCCCTAGACCATGAATTGACTGTGTCTCTATGGTAATTCTCCACCGTTATTCTTCTGATATTTCTCTAGTATCCATCCCCAGTTCTGTATATCTATACTGTTGGTTAACATTCAGAATTTACTTTCTTCTACCAGTGGATCTTCCATACACAACCTTTCCGTTCGGCAATTCTATCTTCTTACCCTTTGGAGCCTTCTTCTTCTTTTGCTTTTCTTCAGCAACTTCTTCTATCTTCTTTTCGTTCTTGTATGTCACAGTGGTGTCGATTGGAGCCCATTTACCAAAAGCAAGATTCCAGATTTTGGCAGGGATCTTGAAGATCAAAGAGTCCTTGAATCCTGGAGAGGTGTTGATATCGTGTTCATCCAAAGCAATGATTCCGTCTTCAGACTCGAAGTAAATGTCTCCAGTGGGCTTGACAATAAAAGTCTTACCGTTTTCTCCAACAAGCTTCCTATCAGAACCATCGGATGGAGGGATCAAAGAGCCACCCCAGGCTTGGTTCTTGATTTGTTCCTTTAAAGTCACAATTCTCTTGAAATCTTGCGATCGATTGATCTTTAATGCAATATAATGAAATCCACTAACCATTAAATATAATAAGAATAAAGTAAAGAAAAACCCTGGTCTATACTTGGAATAGTAGTATCCAGTACCTTTCCAGGTAGGGAACCCCTTGGCATGGAAATAATCATATCTTTTCTTCAAAGATTGATCTCTTAAGATGTTTCCTACCAATGATAATCTTTGAAATCTTTCTTCAGCTTCTTTCTTGATTTTTTTGGTGGCTGCTCCAAACTTATCTGGATGAATACTTCTTGATATCTTTCTGTAGGCTTGAGAAATCTCTTTAAGACTTGATTTAGGACCTTTGGTAAGTCCTAACCAGGTATAGAAGGTGGTATCTTTACCCAAGTCTTGTTGGATTTTGTCGTTCAAACTAAAGATTTCATAGTCTTCTTTGGACCATTGGGACGCTTGCACTGCAAGTAGAATGCTGAAAAGGGTAGCTAATACCGAGAACACCTTCATGGCTATGAATCAGGACTCTTGGTAATATTTCAGTCTTTGAATTTTGCCAGATAGCACGCGTGCTGGATGGTTCTTACATAGGCAGACTTGGTGAGATATTTTTGGCGTGTGCACGACTGGGTCTCTGTTTCCTATGTACTGCCAAACCCATTTGCTGCCATTTACTATTACCACTACTGACACCGTATTCCATATATCCGCCATATATCACGTTAACTATGGCCAGATACACCCTCCCTGCGAACCTCAAGTTCGTCTTCTTCTGGAACACCGCAGCTGCAACCTTGTGGTTCTGTTGTTTGGGCCGATTTGCCCTTCTTTTACCCTTGGTAGGGAGAAAGTTCTTACCAGGAGGAATCGCTGATTTCTTCCATGTGGTTTCATTGATTCCATTGGTGACGTTTTTTATGCAGAAGACCCTTATCAAAACCAAGTTTTCGAAAGATGATCTCTGGAATTTATTTAATGGGATCAAGATGGCTTGGTTGTGTTATGGGGTTATCTTTCCTCATCCAAGAGTTGCTAAACATACGTCATATTCATTTTTGATCCTTGCATGGTGTCTTACCAACCTTATTCATTTTTCATATCATGCTTTCAGAATTAAAACTAGAGGTTCTCCTTGGTTTTTATTTTGGTTGCAATATCATGTTTTTTACTTTACATTCCCAATAGCCTTCATTTCCGAAATGATCTTAAACTTTTTAAGTCTTGAATTCGTGGATGATGACCTGAAATATGAATTATTAATCAAAGCCGTATTATTGAGTTATATTCCAATTGGTTACTTCACGTGGAATTATTTAAGAGAAAGAAAAGTTGTCAAGTATGATAACGTCGTATCTAAGAGACATCAAAGTAGACAACAACCAAGAAGAACTAGTGGTGGTGCAACTGCTACTGCGGTTGCATCTTCTCCAGAACAGCATGAATTGTCAGACATGCGTTAATTGATTATAAATAACCGATAAAATCAATCAGGTCAATATTTTCATTGAACTTTCTTCGACGATTTTAATTGGAGGCATTACTAAGAATTATTCCACGTATTTCACGATCTGAACAAGATATTTAGTGGTCAACCAAAAGCAAAACCATCAGAAGGTTTCTGAACTTGGGTGGCTACTTCTTTGATGGCTAATACCCAATGGACGTTGTATTACAGCTTTGTCTTTCATTTTTGTAAGCCTGAAAACATCCTATTGGGAAATGTGGATGGCTATTCAATTAGTTTGACAAACAAAATTATAGCCCAAAATCTTCAAAACTGGTTCAGTACAAATGCACAATATTGCACAAAGAATTGAATTCAACTCAACACAAATATTAACATAAAGAATAATATCATTCTATTTCAGATCCATGAGATTGTTGCATCGTTGAAAGCAACTGTAATCAATACGTTTGTAAGTAAAGAGTAAGAGTATAGTTTACTCATTTACTAACTATTCAAGCAACAATATATATCGCTGAACATAATTTTCCTATCACATAAGAACAAAAGTTATGGCAGATAAATAAGAATGAAGAGTTAACTATTCAAGAATATTCAATTACAAAAGTTTAGAAACTTCAAATATCATATTATAGAATTATCTTATAAAGATTGTATATATATACCAAAATTAATTCTTAACTAAACTAAACTAAACTGATGGAATAATGTCAGTGAATATACACATGGGGATAAGAATGAAAGAACAACACCGGAAAATTGTCTTTAATTAGATATACCGGTTCGAATTATTGAATGAAAAATTACTCTTTTAATCAACACACTTAATCGCAGTGGTGAGTCCAACAGAAGTTTGGCAAAACGTTAGAAGAGGCCTTCCATTGGTTTAAGACACTAGTGTCGTAGTCAGCATCAACAGAGGTGGTGTTGGTAGAAGAACCAAATTCAACTCTGATTTGTTGGTTGGAACCTTCGGAGGAACCGAAGTCCTTAGACATGGTATATTCGTAAGTGGTGTCGAAGTACTTGCTCCATTGTTCATGCAATTCACTGGTGTCCTTGGCATCCCAGTTGAACTTAATGGCAAAGTCATCTGGAAGACAGTAAAGGTTGTTGTGCTTTGAAGCCTTGACCATAACGGTGGAAGACCACTTAGCGAAGTTATCAACCTTACTGTCGGAACTACCATCCCACATAACAACATTAGAGTCAACGCCAGAACCTTCAAGTTCAACGCTTCTCAACTCATCTTGGAACTTAGCAAAAAGCTTGGCTGATTCAATGGTTTCAAAATTGATGGTAACCTTGAACAAGTCATCCTTAACCCAGGCAACATCAGAAACACTGAAAGAAGCCTTAGGAACATTTCCACCAAAAGTCTTCATGACTCCTTGACCAACCTTGTTCAAGCTGTTTCTGAGAACATCGTAAAATCCGTAACCTAATTCGGATTCAATATCGAGACTTCTCTTAGAAACTTCAAGACCAGCACCAAGACCAGCATCAAGACCAAGTAAACCGCCTAATACATCAAGGTCGGCTTCAGCACCAGCTCCGGCTTGTAATCCCTTCTTGGAGACATCAAGTCCAGCACCAGCACCAAGTCCAGCACTAGCTAGTCCACCTAAGACGTCAAGACCGGCAGCACCACCGAGACCAGCTGCTAAATCTCTCTTGGAAATTTCAGCACCAGCACCAAGTCCAGCACCAACATCAAGAACACCACCTAAGACATCAAGTCCAGCACCGAGACCGGCACCAGCAGCTAATCCCTTCTTGGAGACATCAAGACCAGCACCAGCACCGAGACCGGCACTAGCTAATCCACCTAAGACATCAAGTCCAGCAGCACCACCGAGTCCAGCAGCTAAGTCTCTCTTCGAGACTTCGAGTCCAGCACCAAGACCAGCGTCAAGACCAAGTAATCCTCCTAAGACGTTAACATCGGCTTCGGCACCAGCGCCAGCAGCTAATCCCTTCTTAGTAACGTTAAGACCAGCACCGAGACCAGCACCAACATCAAGTAACCCACCTAAAACATCAAGACCAGCGGCACCACCGAGACCAGCTGCTAAGTCTCTCTTAGAGATTTGAGCACCTGCACCAAGACCAGCGTCAAGACCAAGTAAACCGCCTAAGACATCAAGGTCAGCCTCAGCACCAGCGCCAGCAGCTAATCCTTTCTTGGAGACATCAAGACCAGCACCGGCACCAAGGCCTGCGGAAGAACCTAAAAGTTCTCCACCTAAAGCACCACCGAGACCGGCAGCTAAATCTCTCTTGGAAACTTCAACACCAGCACCAGCACCAAGGCCTGCGGAAGAACCTAAAAGTTCTCCACCTAAAGCACCACCAAGACCGGCTTCCAAGTCCTTCTTAGCTTGAGAAATCTTGTGAATTTCTTCCATGATCTGTCTCTTGCTAACTTGAACACCAGCACCAAGTCCAGCACCAACATCAAGAACACCACCTAAGACATCAAGTCCAGCACCGAGACCGGCACCAGCAGCTAATCCCTTCTTGGAGACATCAAGACCAGCACCAGCACCGAGACCGGCACTAGCTAATCCACCTAAGACATCAAGTCCAGCAGCACCACCGAGTCCAGCAGCTAAGTCTCTCTTCGAGACTTCGAGTCCAGCACCAAGACCAGCGTCAAGACCAAGTAATCCTCCTAAGACGTTAACATCGGCTTCGGCACCAGCGCCAGCAGCTAATCCCTTCTTAGTAACATTAAGACCGGCACCAGCAGCAAGACCAGCATCAAGGACACCACCTAAGACATCAAGACCAGCGGCACCACCGAGACCGGCTGCTAAATCTCTCTTGGAAATTTGAGCACCAGCACCAGCACCAAGTCCAGCACTAGCTAATCCACCTAACACGTCAAGGCCAGCGGCACCACCGAGACCAGCTGCTAAGTCTCTCTTAGAGATTTGAGCACCTGCACCAAGACCAGCGTCAAGACCAAGTAAACCGCCTAAGACATCAAGGTCGGCCTCAGCACCAGCGCCAGCAGCTAATCCTTTCTTGGAGACATCGAGACCAGCACCAGCACCAAGTCCAGCACTAGCTAATCCACCTAAGACGTCAAGGCCAGCGGCACCACCGAGTCCAGCAGCTAAGTCCCTCTTGGAAACTTCAACACCAGCACCAGCTCCGATACCTGCGGAAGAACCCAAAAGTTCTCCACCTAAAGCACCACCGAGACCGGCTGCTAAATCTCTCTTGGAGATTTGAGCACCAGCACCAAGACCAGCGTCAAGACCAAGTAAACCGCCTAAGACATCAAGGTCGGCTTCAGCACCAGCTCCGGCTTGTAATCCCTTCTTGGAGACATCAAGACCAGCACCAGCACCAAGTCCAGCACTAGCTAATCCACCTAACACGTCAAGGCCAGCGGCACCACCGAGACCAGCTGCTAAGTCTCTCTTAGAGATTTGAGCACCTGCACCAAGACCAGCGTCAAGACCAAGTAAACCGCCTAAGACATCAAGGTCGGCCTCAGCACCAGCGCCAGCAGCTAATCCTTTCTTGGAGACATCGAGACCAGCACCAGCACCAAGTCCAGCACTAGCTAATCCACCTAAGACGTCAAGGCCAGCGGCACCACCGAGTCCAGCAGCTAAGTCCCTCTTGGAAACTTCAACACCAGCACCAGCTCCGATACCTGCGGAAGAACCCAAAAGTTCTCCACCTAAAGCACCACCGAGACCGGCTGCTAAATCTCTCTTGGAGATTTGAGCACCAGCACCAAGACCAGCGTCAAGACCAAGTAATCCTCCTAAGACGTTAACATCGGCTTCGGCACCAGCGCCAGCAGCTAATCCCTTCTTAGTAACATTAAGACCGGCACCAGCAGCAAGACCAGCATCAAGGACACCACCTAAGACATCAAGACCAGCGGCACCACCGAGACCGGCTGCTAAATCTCTCTTGGAAATTTGAAGACCAGCACCAAGACCAGCATCAACACCAAGTAATCCACCCAAGACATCAAGTCCGGCTTCGGCACCAGCACCAGCAGCTAAACCTTTCTTGGAGACATCAAGACCGGCGCCAGCACCAAGACCTGCGCCAACAAGACCTAAAAGATTGGCAGCAGCTTCACCTCCAATTTCAGCACCAAGGTGCTTCTTAACAATTTCTTGTGTCTTTTCAATGAGTTCTTCTCTCTTGGAGACATCAACTTCACCGCCAATACCAGCACCGGCGCCGACAAGGCCTAAAAGCTCAGCACCAATGTTTGCACCAGCTTGAGCGTCTAATTCTCTCTTGGAGACATCGACACCAGCACCGAGACCAGCGTCAGCACCAAGAACACCGCCTAAAACATCAAGTGCGGCTTCAGCTCCAGCTCCAGCTTGGAAATCTCTCTTTTCATTGGAGACAAAATCAGTACCTTCACCAACTTGGACAATAGTTTTAGCAGAACAGTACTTAGTGGATGGCTCGCTAGTAGTCAAGTCGGCGTAATCGTCGTTGAGATACTTGTTGTTAGCTTGAACTTCAGTTAAGAACGAGGCAGAAGCTAAAGCGATACTGATGGCTGCACTTCTGGAAAAAATCATTGCAGCAATTTTTTTTTATCAAACGAATGTACTGGAAGTAGTGATAATTAAATCGATATCTTTAAAAAAGTTTTATTGAAAGAATTAAAACGAAACGAGTTATTATTTAATTAAATCTCGTTATGGTATTTGTCCTTTCTTGAAAGGATTCTTTATCAGTTTAGTTTTGTTTAGTTTAGTTAAATGAAAGGGAAAAAAATCTACAATTGGGGGGAAAAAGCTACTGGTTATAAACAAATTGGACAGGCAAACCTATTATGAAATCAGAAAGGGATTGTGAAGTCCCAACAGCCCAAATTTCAATAGTTGGTACAAGTTTATTAGGATAAACCTTATTGTATTCTTTCAATAGGTCTAAGCTTTCTTTTTTTGCGACAATCTTTGCGCGGACTGGTGCAAAAATACAACCACCAAAAAAAAAAAAATCAGTAACAATACAGTACAATCAAGACAATAGACAGAAATACTCTACTTTGGGGCAAATTAAACTTTTAAGAATAAAAACAAATATAGATGGTATTACGTGAACCAGGCTTTGGAATCAGCGATCAGGGTATCTATTGTTGAGGTCCTGAACCACAGCAAAACAAAAATCCAACAGCGAGGTGGACAATATATCAGGTTATTGAGAACTATCTCGATAGACAACATAAACAACAGAATCAATTAGAATCAATAAAAACAAACAGTTTAAGTTTATCTCGTTAATCAAAAGGTACCGATCTGACATCTGAGGTACTGATAGATGGCATCATCAATTATAATTTATTGCATGTGGAAGTATGTAATCTAAGTTCATGCAGCATCAGCTGCACAAGCCTTTGGCGCAAGGCCCAAAATAAAAAAAAAAGGTCTAAATTCAGTCAAGTACACCCGGACCCTTCAAATAGAATCGTGGTATTTCTGCATAGGAACAATCCTTTACTGCGAACAATAAGAGTGCATCTACCTTGATTAGGTAGAAAATTAACGCATTAGGTCGGTGCTACTACTTCTTACCTTACATACAACAATCGTAAAGGATGTCGCGAACTCTGTCAATTAACAGCTCCTTTCGATATTGTTTTTCTGGGGGAATAGAGGGTAACCGTTCTTCATGATTCGCGAGATTGTGGTTATACCTATTGGAACTTATGTGAAAATTTTATGAATCGTGAACAGAGTCAGTCATTAGCTACACGAAAATCAGTTTGGTCGCAGGTAAGATGATTTGAAAAGTTATACATGTGGCACGAGACTAAAGGTTAAATAATTAGTGAATAGTGAAAAATAAGGTTTACTGGTATATGTATGATTTTTTAATTTGTGGGCCCTGGCTGCGGAGTCCTAAGCTGCTGGGTAGGTTTACGTGCGAGATCTGTGGCTCCAAGGCTAGTGAACTAGAGCCCGTGCTAACATCATACAGTCCACATCTTGACAGGGCTATTGCTCTTGAGTGAATCTAAATTCCATGATAGGAATCGTCCAAAACCACATCCTCGAATCCTAATTATCAGTATGTAACCTGTTAAAGGGGTGGTGCTAGTGTTTTTTTGCAAAAAAATTTATTCACTGAAAGAAAGAACAGTGTGGTTTCTGGTGCAACCAAACGTGGTTATTCACCCTTTCATCATAAGCTAAGAAAGGAGGGTAGTTAGGTAAGCCCTTATGCAGGGTAACCGCGAAAGTTTTCCCTATTAACTAAAAACCAAAATCTACGCCCTTATTGTCAAACTATTGTCTTTCCGTATTAGGACGTGGGAGAAGCAAAGGTTCTTAGCACACCAAACCAATCGTGTTTAATTGTGGGTTCTATTGTATTAGAATAGATGGAGGAGGCTGGTTTGAAGTGAGGAGAATAGAGAATAAAAAAACGCAATTGACCTTTTCATACGACAAAGCTTTTTGACAATTCCGTAAAAGGATCTCATTGGTTAAACTTGAAGGAGTGATATTTAAAGTATTGATATTATATACTCTAATGTTGCTTGATCACCCCGACGGTTGCAGTTGATAGGAGGCAATTTTCAAAATACAGACCAAACTGGGCTTGTTCCTGCGCTTAATCTCCGTGTGCAACCTCATTTCTGTGCTATCAGCATGTGAACCCAACACTAATTCAAAAATATATTTAAAAATATATTAGATACCTAGTAGTGGTATAGTGATTGGTGATACGAGAGACAGCACAACTAAGTTAATTTTCAAGAATATGAAAAGGGAAACGATTTGCGGCTCTTTGAACCGCTAAAATATCTAGTTTATTATTTTCCGGGTCTAGCGACTGTTTATTTACAATTCAGCGACCTCAACAATATTACATTCTGTTGGACCTCTTAAAATCCACTTACTTCTTACTTGTTTCTACAATTGCATAGTTCTTCCACAATTTATTTTTTATTTAAGGTTTATGATTTGTTATTTAAAAATTGGCCAATCTACACGTGTATTGATTCACCTCTATGTCTTTACAATTGTGTGGGGACACCTACAATCCAACTTTATCCGGTTCTGTTTCACCTTTCTCATATTTGCGGTGAATTACGAAGTAAGTTTTGGGGCATATAACCGAAAGGATAATACTAATCCAAGCTTTCTTTTTAGAGTTAGTGTCCCGTCAAATGAGATGTTGTGTGCCCCCGCCAGAACTCCAATTTCGCAACATTTCTATACTGAGATCAAGCCCTTGAGGCGGAAGCTCTTCCAACAATACAGCTGACAGTAGCTATTGTGTATTGCAAATCATTTGGTACCAAAAAAAAATTATTATTTCAATAGTAGGTGAATTTTGGGCACCAGACCTCGCCAGTAGCTCACTCGTCATGATAATTTTTTATTAGTATAAAAATATTACTGGTAAAACCCATATTACTCTGACTCTACTTCGATTGATACATTAATCGGCCACACAGTTGAGAAATTTTCTACGACAGGTGTATGGTGGGTCGGTATCTTGTGAAATTACAAATTGGACAACTTAATTAATTTTAAATTGGATGAGCAACTTATTGGTACTGTTTATTGGTTTCCAGTTGTTCCTATAGATCCAAAATCCAGAATCCAGAATCCAGAATCGCTTCATTCTTTTTTTTACAATTTTTTAATTTTTTCATTAATTTATTTTTTTTTAATTTTATCTGATTTTAGACTTTACCTTGGTCATAAAACCTTACCACTAAACATGTACTTTCCAGCCCCTTAATTGTGCTCTTGGTATCTTTAAAACTGTCGAAAACCCTTTGACGTTAACTCGTCATAGTACCATTCTCCCTGATCGCCTATACTAGCATTTTAACCATAGGCAATAGTATCTAGTCTGCCCTTAAAATTCCCCATACTAAAAAATGCGTCTTATATATTAATATTGCCTAGGTTACATTTCAGGTCTATAATTATGCTCGAATTCTTGCGATCCAGTTCCTTCTATGGATATATCGGTGGAATTTTCAATCTTAAAATTATCCTAATCTGGTCGGTTTTTCCGTTTATTCAAACCACCGCTTGACAGAGATGCACTGAATTTTGCTATTTGCTATTTCATGTATTTCATGATTTTTTTTTTCCGATTTGGCTGGAACCTGAAATTAATAAAGAATAGTCGATTCATGCAAAGAAAAAGAATTAGACTTTAAAATCTGCATCCATTAACCCACTAAAATCAGGGCCCCGGATCTAACCGGAGTTTGGGGGGTTGCACGACACCTCTTTCGCCGCTAAACTGAGGCATATTCCACCCGCCACCTCCCACCTCCATACTGATACCCTCCAAGGCAACACTTTGACTCTCAGTCGGGCATTGGTAACACAGCTGAAATTGGTTACTAATGGGCTAAGTATGGGGAAATCAAGAGATTGGGCACGTGATCTGTAGCACGTGATCGATATTGATAGTCGAAAATTTTTTGACTGATAGACAGGCTACCCAGCCATAATGATCACCAAGTACTTTGCTAACGTGGCCGTCAAGTTCGACCCATTTGCCGCCGGTGGAAAGTCCGCCCGTTTGTTTCTCGCCAGGGTCCCATCCTCCGCCAAAATCAACTGTAAGGTTTTGACCAAGACCTCAACTGAAAAACCTTCAATCGAAGTCACTTTCAAAGACAAGAACGTCATGAAGGCCGATCCTGTCCAAATGAACATCACCGAATTGAGAGACTACTTTGACACCCACTCCAGAAAGTTGGCCATTCAGGATGCCATCAAGGAATAAGCAAAAAACAGTGATGTTCTACTTTTTTATTATGTCATATATCACCTGGTAAAAGTTGGTGAGAAGGTGAAAAATCTTCTGGTCAGAGTAAGCTACAATGCATTTGGTGGTATTAACGTATACCCCGTAGGATGTGGCTCTCTGCTATCAATAGGAGCAGTCATATAGTGCCAGCCAGCCAGGAAAGACAGTACAGGCGTGGTAAGTGATCCTATACAGCGTTTGGCTGTATCATAGATTGTCGATATTTGTATATAGATCCCTAGCATATCGATAGAATAGTTAATAAAAGGGATAGAAAGAGTACGGTTGTTTGTGCACTGTGCAGTAGTAGTGTTTTTGGAGTAACAGGTCTCCTGAGTCTCCTGTTCCACATGTAAAATCTTGAGGTTAATCTCTATGTACCTCGTCTGCAATTCTCTGTGCTAGGGTAATGGAAAAAGTAGCTGGGTCTTTGGAAATGAAGGCCACTTACTCACGTTTCTTGGCAGTTTCGAGGTCCTCGACCCATGTCTTGGACCTTTTTGGTATAATTCGATCAGCTATACTGGTATCACCATCTCTGACGTCTAGTGCAACCCTTCATTGAACTCCATTCTATAGGCAAGAGGCTTAGGTACATGGTTATTCAAAGTGCTGAGCCTGGTTATCAACAATGTAACCAGTTCAACAATGTGCCTCTGTTGATCTTTCTTGGGTACAAGATTAATGGGTGCAAATTTAGATATTTATCCCATACGTTGATTGTCATAGCTGCGAATATACCAACTAAAAGTCCCTTGATCTGAACCCAACCGTTAGATACTGACAATCAATGGTTTATTCTGGCACCACGATGACAATAACTTCAATGCAAGGGACGTAGAAAAATATTCGAATGTCCATGGATCTATAGGAGGACATATTCGTCCCACGCAGCGACATCAGATCAAAAGCACTGGACCATTGATTATTCTCTTGACAAACGTATAGAAGCTTCATGGCCAGCTGAAACCAATTTTTCAACATTAAAGCCTGAATACTGGAGTTTTCCCGACTTTATATCGGGCATTTCTTCACCATTTTCACCTGTCATAGTCAATAATGATAAAGTTTTTATGGTAGATCACATTGAATTTCACCCTGGCTCTATTCAACGGGATAACCATCAATTGTAGAAGGTTTCTTCTCGAAGAGATCACTCTAAATTGTCCAATATCATTTCCTAAAGTGGTCACGGCATAATGGACAGTACTAAATAGATTATTCACCTGGAACAATAAATTGTTCGATTCTGGCCTGGAATTGTCGAGTCCCTTCGATAAGTCATATCCGATATACCGCTAGGATTGACTATTCTTTCGGTCCTTGATGTTAAACTTGCCAATTCCAACTGTTTGAGCCCAGAAGTATTGTTATACCTGCTATCGTCCTGCAGTTTAGTGAAAGTTTGAGTACTTCTATACCCGGTTCTAAGCTCCTATCCCCACACTTTCAACAAGCACAGTCTATTGTTGATCAAACAGTTGTGATCTTGCTCTTTTACTTTTTTATTCTATTTTGACTCCCCGGTTATTGGAGCAATATCAACGGGTATAACAAGGAAAATCACCACCCCTGTGGAAACATGCCACAGGCTCCTTTTGGTTGGTGATCATCATTCCTCTACGCACCTATTTCATAACGAAGGAATAACCAAAAAGCGCAAATGGCTGTTCTTGGAAAGTGATTACGATGTATCCATGTCTCGTTTACTGGCATCATATTTCACCCCAGTTCCTCTTTAGTTGACTAATGGTGTATCCACACACTTATCCACACTTCACGGGCCGACTCACCTCCATCACCTAGTTTACTGGGAGGCTGGGAGGACTGGGGGAGCTGGGGGACTGGGGGTTCATGGCTTGAGCTGTAAACCCTGGTCGTACTTTCATGGTGATGGCATGGCAATTTTTTCTTTGGCTGATAGTGGTGAGCTAAAATTAGCTCGATACTATTTTTATTCTACAGACAAGTATCACTAGATACACCATAGAAAGCCGTGGTGAAACTCGGCAAGGGTCAATTGCACCCTGCGGACCTTCTCCAGCTCGTTTGGCTCGTTTGGCTCGTTTGGCTCGTTTGGCTCGTTGGTTCGTTTGTTTCGTTCCGTCGTTTGGAGGACTGGTCTGTTTCTCTCTCTTGTTCCCTTTAGCTCGCACTTTCGGTAAAGCATTCCTAATAGAACATAAGACATAATCATACTAAAGAGCACAATCAACTGGATCTTGGCATATGCCGAACCGGGCCCTTGAGGGTGAGGTAGAAAAAAGTGACTGGTAAAACCCGTTAACCCTATCGGTTCGACCATCCTAATCGGGCCTAAACTGGCTCCAACAACTACCTGCTTTATACTACAGTAACGGACTTTGGTCGTTTCCGGCTGGAATTGCTCTATCCAGGTGGATGAGACTTCATGGTTTTCTGACTCAGCTATCTTAAATCTTAAGCCTACTAATACTACCCGTGCATCTATTATTACATACGCCATATTGCACCTATGAGTGTAGCCTTTTGCCTATAATTAATTTATATATTAATTAATTTATATATATATAGTGTGTAAATTAACGGCTAGATCTCTATTATCTTTTGTCAATTAAAAGCCACTATTAAAGCGGTGCCAGCCTAATCATAGTTCTGACCACCACTAAGAAAACTACTTCATAGAAGGTGGAAAAAAATATAATCGTCCCTGCATTGGTCTTAATAATCCAAACATCTTTGTACCTTAGAAAACCAAACAATTGGCTTGGTTTAAGCTGGTTGTCTTTTAGCGTAACCAATTACACTTTGGTTCTTTATACCTCGGTATGGACTCGGTGTTACTGATCACTGGTTCACTGAGAGTATCACTCTCGGTACGGACCCTTAGTGTCCTAGTGGACCGTCCTAATACCGATCTTGAGTTGCGACTCCCCAGGATTCTCGATGACGTCTCCTTCGATCTTGGGACCAGTGAGATGTTGGCCATAGTGGGTGGCTCGGGCAGTGGTAAGACCACATTGCTCAATACCCTTTCATCCCGACTTGGGCCCCATAGTAAAGGACTTAAATTTGAAGGTTCTATTGCATATTCCACTGATGCGGAATTACCTAGAATCAAAAACTCCTACTTATTACAGTCTGATATCTTTTTGCCAGGACTCACTGTGTTTGAGACATTATGGTACCAAGCGGAGTTGAGAATTCCTAAAGGTATCTCCGCTGACGAGAAGACCGACTTAATTAACCAGCTCTTGGACACTCTTGAGCTCTCGCATCTTCGCAACCAAATAGTCACCAGCTTTTCCAATACTGTGCACTTGTCTGGAGGTGAACAAAGAAGACTTTCTTTGGCGATCCAGTTGCTTAACAGACCTTCGGTCTTGTTCTTGGACGAACCTACTACCGGTTTGGACGCCAGTAGTTCCTTGAAGTTGGTTACTGTTTTGAAGAAGCTCACCAATTTTGGTCTCACTGTGATCTTATCTATTCATCAACCAAGAGTTGAGATTGCCAACTTATTTGATAAAATATGTCTCTTAACTAGAGGTGGTAGACTAGTATACTATGGTACTTTGGCTGATTCCGCCAGCTACTTCAATGGTCTTAGCTTTTTGGGTGACCATTTTGTTAGTAAGCAATCCTCAAACTTCATTGACTTTATCATGGATTTGTCGGTTAAAGATACATCCTCTCGGGCAAAGGAAGACTTGAGTATACAGAGAATTGACAAATTGGTCCAGAACTGGGCTCTGGTTACTCCTTTCACTTCTGAGGCCCCAGATACTAATCTTGAAGATGTTAAGGTGCTACTCTCTAAAAGTGAGCAAGTCCTGTTTTTCCATGAAGTTCTTACTTTAACCAAGAGAACCTTTATTCTCACTTCTCGTGACAAACTTTCATTGTTGGCCTTGAATGGAGGCTCTATCTTCATGGCAGTTACTTGTGGTTGGTTATTCTATAAGCCTAAACTGGACTTGGCTGGTATTAGATCCACTTCTTCCTCCTTGTATGCTATGCTTGAAATCATTGGTTTTGCACCCATGTTCATTGAGATCGAACGTTTGTGGGCAAGCGATGGTTTGAACTTCATGAGAGAATATAAAGAAAATTATGTTTCTATTCCCGGTTTTGTTTTCTCCAGAAGACTAGGCAAAATGTTGCTTGAAGACTTTCCTGTTGGTGCTCTTTTTGCAATCATCTCTTATTTTATGTGGGGGCTCCGTGGAGGAGTGGGCCATTTCTTCATATACTTTCTTTTGACTGTTTTGACAACCTTCATGGGAATGTCTGTGGCTATGGTTTGCTTTGCCATTGGTACTGACTTTGCCATGTCTTCGCTCTACTTGAACATTTTTTACCAGTTGCAAAATAGTGCTTGTGGGTTCTTTGTGAATGCCAAAACTATGCCAGTGTATGTGAGATGGATCAAATATATTGCTTACTTTTGGTACACATTTGGAGCTCTTAGTTCCAACCAGTTCTCTGACTGGACTGGAAATTGTCCATTTGATGATCCTGAAAGGTGTGTTCAATATTCTGGAAATTATCAATTGGATGTTTTGGGTTATCCTGTAAATTGGGTGGGTGCTCCAATTGGGTACTTATTTGCCTGGTTGGTGGGTTTCTACATAATTTCATTAGTTGGATTGTACTTCAAAAACTATGATATGGAAATGTCCAAAACCAAGCAAAATAAGATCGGAGACGAGGAAGAAGAAGAAGATGAAGAAGATGAAGAAGAAGAAGACGATGAAGAAGAAGAAGAAGAAAAGAATGAAAATGTGCATGGTGATTCTCAGGTTACTACATCACCAAATAATAACAACAACTTCAATGAAAAATTCAATTTATATGATGAGCTGGATCTCGAAAGACCGCTGGATAACAATTCGGTAAAGCGGTTTATTGTTTCTCAAGGAACTAGTAGCTCAAACGAGCATTCAACTGAACACCTGGGTAAAAAGGAAAATTCAGATGTCTGGGAAGAAAATGGTCCGATACTGTCTCCTCGTATTGGTTCACCAGTCCCAGGACCACAGGAAGATCGCTTGGATATTGTGGTTCAAAATCTAAGCTTGTCAGTTCGTCAACGGAATCTTTTCAAAGCTGAAGATAAATTATTACTTGATAATATTTCTGCTGAATTTGCTGGTAACTCTATGAATGCTATTATGGGACCTTCTGGTAGTGGTAAAACTACATTTCTTAATTATGTTTCTCACAGATTACCTGGATCAACCAACTTTAAAGGTAATGGACAAATTCTTCTCAATGGAAACCAACCTATTTCTACCAAAGAAATGTCTAAAATATCCTCTTATGTCAGTCAACATGATAATTCATTAATTGCAAATTTAACTGTCAGAGAAACATTATATTTCCAGGCTAAGTTAAGACTTTCTCCCGAAAAATTACCTCGTATCTCCATGATTGTTAATACTTTAATCAGAAAAGTGGGTCTTATGGATGCTGCTGATACTTTAATTGGTTCTGAATTTGTTAAAGGTATTTCTGGTGGTGAGCAAAGAAGAGTTTCAATTGCTATTCAATTATTAAGTGATCCTAAAATCTTATTATTGGATGAGCCAACTTCAGGATTAGATTCCTCCACTGCACTTTCGATTTTGAAGCTCTTGGAGAAATTATCAAGATCAACTACTGTTATTCTTACAATTCACCAACCTAATGAGGATATGGTCAATATCTTTCAAAACATCATTCTTTTGGGTAGAGGTGGTAGAGTTGTTTACAATGGTGCCAATGCTAATATGAAATCTTATTTCACTGATATCAACTATGTTCTTCCAGATGGTAAGAATGCCACTAACCATATATTGGATCTTATTTCCGGAGGTGTCGATGAAGAGAAAGAAGCTACTGAACAAAGAGTTAATGGGTTAGTGGAGACCTGGAAGCAAAAGGGTCAAATTAATCCTATACCACCAATTCCAGGAACCTTAGACACCCATCAGTTCCATAGGAAACGCTCTCCATTTTACTTGACTCTTGTTACAATTGTCAAAAGACAACTGTTAAACTCATTGAGATCTTTCGATATTTTGTTTGCCAAGATGTTTCAGACAGTTCTCCTTGCTATTGTTCACACATTGTTCTTCGCTAGACTTAAGGATACACAAGAAGGTGTGACAGATCGTCTAGGTTTAATTCAGGAAGTGCTCAACCTTTACTTTGTGGGATTAATCAATAATTTTGTTCTTTATCCAATTGAAAGAAATTTATTCTATCAAGAATATAGAGATGGTATTTATGGAGTCAAGGAGTTCAACCTATCATATTTGATCAATGAATTACCTTTAGAAATAGCTCCATGTTTATTTTTTAGTGTTATGGTAGTCTTTGCTGTTGGTCTTCCTGCTACTCCTGGGATGTTCTTCACTATGTTTTTCTCTAGTTTTGGTGCTATCAATATTGGTGAATCTTTGGGAATTATTGTGAATAGTATATTTGATCATTTGGGTTTAGCTACCAATATTTTATCCAATATTACTGTTTTGGCTATCTTTATGGGTGGTACCATGTCTTTACACATGCCACCATTCTTTCAAGGTTGGAACTATATTAATCCTATGAAATATGTGGTAGGAATTTGTGGGAAATTAGCATTTGAAGGACAGAAATTCAAATGTAATGCTGGAGGTGATTGTGATTTCAAAACTGGTGAAAAGGTTTTAGAGACCTATAAAATGGATCATAATTTAGCACTTTTCTATATGGCACTTGCTCTATGTTTGGTGGTGTACAGAGCAATTGCATGGGGAATGGTTTATTTAAAAGTGAAGTTGAACAATCGTTAGTATAAATGTGGGATAAGGCTATGGAAACATCGAATGGTTTTTTTGTTTGGTTTTGTGATTAGATGATAATATGATAATAGGATAGATATTAGATAATAAGTTATGACTAAATAATACTAATAAATATTAATTTAATTAATAATTGTGTCAATGTGTGTCTACAATCAGAAGACTCAGTTGGTGGATTTGTTTCGATGCTACTATTTAATAATAAGTGATCAACACTGAATCAATTCTACGACGTCTAAACTAACTGGGTGACAATGAACATCAATTGGTTCATCATATAAGTGATAGAAATCACCAGAAGCACATTGGAAGAACTTGGTGGTGTCACCTAGAGCAAGGTGACCTTTCTTCGTAATAGACCATCCAGCAGCATAAATGGCATCATATTGAGGAACTGGACCATCAAATTGGAATTGGTGACCACCAACCGATTCTAACGTTAGAATTGTTCTAAGCTTATATTAATATCCATAGTTCTCTTGGTGTATCTTTAATGCACTACTGACAGTAATCTAGGTTGGTTCTTTCTGGAACCACTGATTCATTTGCTGGCTAAACTGATACTCGGCGACAATACAACTTTTCTACAATAGTAGTCATTGGCACTAATCTCATATACTCATTATTATATACCTTATTGTTATCCCTTCTGCACTTAATATAACAGAAAACAGCAAAAGAACAACATGCAAAGAAGTAATTCAATATTACTTGCATTTTTATTGTTGTTGGTTCTTTGTTTCTTCACTTATATTGTTTCTTTCAGTGTGGTAAAGGGCTAAACATAAAAAGGTGATTAAACAAACAATATTATTTTTTTTTTAGACATTCACAGGAATATGATCATCTGGATCGTATTGATGGCATTGATTGTGGTTCATGGTGGTTGCAATGATCTCACTTTTTTTCTCTTTGACCGTAGGCCTTGGTGGCATAGTCACCATCGATGACAATAAGATCGGCTGGGTTGTAGTCGAACTTCTTGGTGAAGTAACTTTCCAAGATACTCTTGACACCAGCAGCATACCTAGCTTGAGCATCCAAAGAGGTACCAGAGACGTGAGGAGTCATGGCATTACCACCACCGTATGGGTTTCTCATCTTTCTCCATGGGTGATTAGAAGGAGCTGGTTGTGGGTACCACACGTCACCACCGTAACCTGCCAAGTGACCAGACTCGAGAGCAGCAGCAACATCGTCTTCAACAGCAATAGCACCTCTAGCAGTGTTCACAAGGTAAGAGCCCTTCTTCATCTTCGAGATCAAGTCCTTGTTGAACAAACCCTTGGTCTTTTCGTGCAATGGAGCGTTGATGGTAACAACATCGGCTTGACCCACCATATCTTCCAAATCAGCGACTCTTTCAACAATGTTGTCACGGCCATTGAGAATCTTGGAGAGTTCGTTCAACTTGTTGATGGCATCAGCTGGTAATTCTTGGTAGTCGTAGTAAAGCAATTTCTTTGGGTTGAAAGCAACCAATCTTTCCAAGACACGGTAACCAATTCTTCCTGCACCAACAGTGGCCACCACTTTGTCTTCTAAATCGAATTCTTGCTTGGCAGCTCCGGCAATGTCCCAGCCATCTTTAATGACTTGTTCATGAGCTGGAACAAAGTTTCTAATAAGAACCAAGATCGTCATAAGGACATGTTCTGCGACTGAGACAACATTGGAACCAGTGACTTCAGCAACGGTAAGCTTGTGCTCATTGGCAGCATTTAAATCTATGTGATCGGAACCCACACCAGCAGTAACAGCAAGCTTCAATTTTGGAGCCTTTTCAAGTCTGGATCTGGTGATGTAAGCTGGGAAGAATGGAGTGGTGATAATAATTTCAGCATCAGCCAATTCTTCATCAACCTTGGAGGTTGGTTCGGGGTCCTTGTCAGAAGTAGAGACCAATTCGTAACCGTTGTCTTCGATAAACTTCCGAATACCCAATTCGTTTTCAAGAGCACCCAATAAACGAGATTCTTCTTTGGCGTGCTTACCACCTTCGTAGAGAACCAATAAAACCTTTCCTTTAGACATTTTGATAATGATTTTTTTTGAAGAAGAAGAAGAAGAAGAAGACCAAGAAGACTGTTGATAAACTTGTTGTAGTAGTTGTTATTCAAACTGTTGTTTGTTAACGATAATAATTTGAGATTGGTGGTATTGGCTACAGTTTATATACCACAATTGGACCTGAGTATCCGAGATATTTAATGTGTATGGCAATCAATGGATTGTGGGGTTGAGGCCAGGCAAAGGCTTGATCCCCGCCATCGGTGGTGATTGTCATTCCAGCAAATCACCACACAGCTCTAAAGGTTAATGGTATGATCTCCGACCCCACAACATTACATAATTTGTCAATAGTTCAGGGGTAAGCAATGCCTCAGAATCCGAGCCATTAAAAGAATCGCCTAATCAGGACGAAATGTGGGGCAGGGTTCGGTATACAGGCACGCCAAACATGGCGGCGGCGGTCACGTGAACGGAACCTAAATGGCTCACCTCTGTACAATAGCATAAGGAGGTGACAATCGACGTTTGTTGGCCATTGGCGTTGGAGAAGGAGCTGTGCATTTCCGGTGCCGTGGTCCTGGTTCGGTGGTGGGTGCTTCTTGTTTTACGGCCCCAAATGGTGGCCCCCATGATCAAGGGTCAGCGAGGACGAGCCAACCAACGGAAGATGAGCCATTAATCGTTCTGGGGGCTGGACCGGGGTTTCCGCTGTGAAATGATGTGATATACGTCACCACCCCAGGTCTTATAGAATTTTTGTAATTTTCAGAAAGTTCAAAATTATCAGAATCATCAGAATTATCAGAATTATCTAAACTATCAAAACTACCAGAGTTCTCAGAATTCTCAGGTCTTGCCTGAGGAAGCGTGTTCTAGAGACGAAAATTACGACATTGCTTGGTTTCGTTAACGACTACGATTGCATTGACATCTGGAGAACAGAGAAGAGGTGTCACGGGCCTTCTGGTTGGCCCATTCCCCATTAGTCTGTTCCTAATGTACTCTATGTGTATTCCTGTACGCTGGTGCAGTCCACTATACAGGGCACTTTTCATATACGGAAAACTGTAGACTATGAAAAATAGCAGTTTCCTGCAGCCAGCTCTCCTATACTTAAGGCTCACCACAACATCCAGTGCTTATTTTTCATGGAATTCCATTGGTCAGAGGGCGAACCAGTTTACACCAGGTTACGGCCCCCCACTTGTGCCCCACGTACCACCTTTTTCAAGTTTTTCACTTTTGGGGTTATTTGAACTAACTTCATTTACAAAAAAAAAAAGTATTCCTTTCTTATGCTTGATGAAATAAATATATGAATAAATATAGAGATACATATAAACATGCGATGATACATACAAATCAATGCACCCCTAAATCGATTGGGTCACCAGTATGTAATTAGGGGCAACCTAGAATGAAAGAAGCTAATTGTCTGGACATTTATATATTTTTATTATTTTTTTTTTTTATTTTTATTTCATTAAATTTCAAATTCAACCAACACTCTGCTACTCTGATGCAAAAGAGAAGAAAGAGAGAGTATATATGTGAAAGTAACTGATTGAAAAATAAAATATATTTGTCAAAAATCTTTTGGTTTCTTCAAAAACTTTTTTAAACTTAATCAAAAGCTAATTGTTTCTTGATTTCAGCAATAGCTCTACCAGGGTTCAAACCCTTTGGACAAGTCTTAGAACAGTTCATAATGGTGTGACATCTGTATAAAGACATGGAGTTTTGTAACATTTCTTTTCTAAGCTTGGAAGCTTCATCTCTAGAATCAATCAACCATCTATAAGCTTGCATCAAAACAGCAGGACCCAAGTATTGTTGTTGATTCCACCAGTAGGATGGACAAGCAGTTGAACAACAAGCACACAAGATACATTCGTATAAACCATCCAACTTGGCTCTGTCTTCAATGCTTTGTAAGTTTTCACGACCATCAGTTGGGTGAGTATCTCTTTGTAAATATGGTTGAATAGATTTATATTGCTTGTAAAAGTGAGTCAAATCAGGAACCAAATCTCTGACAACAAACATATGTGGCAAAGGATAAATCTTCAAATCCTTAGTGGTATCATTATCTATACGGCATAAACAAGCCAAGGTGTTTCTACCACCAATGTTCATAGCACAAGACCCACAAATACCTTCACGACATGATCTTCTGAAAGTCAAAGTAGGATCTTGTTCGTTCTTGATCTTCAAGATTGCGTCCAAAACCATAGGACCACAATCAGCCAAATCAACTTCATAAGCTTGCATTTTTGGTGCCACTTCAGGAGTGTCTGGGTTCCATCTGTATATTTGAAAACGCTTGTGTTGGGAAGGCTTTGGGGCGGCGCTGGTGGCCAAACCCCTGATCATTCTAGGACGGATTATATTTCTAAACATGGTAGAGATGGGTATTTTCCTTAAGTGATATCAGCACCAGAAAGTAACTAGTTTTTAAATTAGAAAAACTGGCCGGATTTTTCCCCGGGAATTCTTTACAAATTACTTTGGCATGATTGGCTGGAAACAGGCGAGAAGTCACGTGACTCGGATGTGGGGGTCGCAGGATCTACCCATTTGGTGTTGGCCGGATCCGACAGCAAGCGCGAGATTAGAGGTGGTGCAAAGGGTACCAGTAGTGGTTGAGATGAACAGGGCCAGGTAGTGCTTGTGGGACATCTGGCGTTGAGTGAGTGTGTGTGTGTGGGGAGGGGGGTTCTGGGCTGGTGTCGGGGCCGGCCCCCGCGTCACGTGGCATCGGTCTAAGCGAGTTTGGCCGGGGTGGTGCTGGGTGAGTTGCCCTGGTTCTACTATGGTCATGCTAGTAGTGATAACTTTTCCTGCAGCCAAGGGGTCTGGGGAACTAGCAATGATTACAGCCAATAGTGAAGAGGACCAAGAAACCGAGCCTTTTAAAGCACCCCCACACAAAGTAAACCCCCACGTAAATCAGTGGGTCCCAAATGCATGGACTAATAACCAAAACAGGTATGACATGAAGCAGGTATTACATGAAGCCGCTTGTGTTGAAAACGATCTCAACGATTAATAACTAATCCGGTGTAGATCATGTAAGAGAAGCATTAGACCATGCACCAGATGATAGCCCCGGCAGATTTAGGATTTAAAAATAGACTTCATATTGTCACTTGAACAACCCCTTCGGCAACATTCACTAATTCTTATACCTATTTCTATACACTATGGTGAATGATCAATCCTACTACAAGGAAGGAGCACTGAAATCAGTTTACAACACACATGCATGGAGAAACGTTAAGAATTCAGTAGATTTCCTCATTTCCGTGCTTAAGCCAAACTTTAAAGTTCTCGACGTGGGTTCCGGCCCTGGAACTATCACCATTGATATAGGAAACTATGTTCCACAAGGAAGTGTTATTGGGGTGGAACCAACTCAATCGTTGATCGATGTATCCAATTCCAACCTCTCCAACACCGAAACTAAAAATGTCAGTTTCCAATTGGGTTCCATATATAAACTTCCATTTGAAGACGATTCTTTTGATGTGGTGTTTGCCCATCAGGTAGTGGTGCATTTGGAAGATCCAGTGGCTGGTTTACGGGAGCTCAAGAGAGTTTGCAAGCCCAATGGCTTCGTATGTGTCAAAGATACCGATCTTAAGTCTGCAGTTTTCTATCCGCCACAGTATGAAGAGTTTCTTGAAGGCTACTTCATGCATAGAACCAAAACCGGCGAAGCTACTGATCCAATTGCTGGTAGAACCTTAAAAACAAAAGCGATGAAGGCTGGATACGATCCTCGTAACATCGACTCTTCTAGTTCTTCGTGGTGCATCAGCAATGAAAAGGACAGACAAATGTGGGCCTCCATGTTTTCGGAAAGGGCACTTAACTCAGACGTGTTCGACAAGAAAGATGAAGAGAATAACAAGAGATTGAAGAAAGAATTCTGCACCAAATGGGAAGAATGGGCCAAGGATGAATCTGGCTGGATAACTTTTATACATGGACAAATTGTGTACAAAAAGTAACAATTTGGTGGATAAATTTCATTTTGATAGACAATCAACAATATTACTCATAGATTGAATTATATTAAATTGTAGAGGTGGTGCAACTATGCTCTTACAGAATATTCACTAGCTATACAATCTTTAAATCGATACAGTCAATGTAAAAGAAATGAACAAGGGGATGTTATAGTGATTTGGTGGCCGAATTAGAATTTTGCAGTTTTGTTATTTTTTGCAACCAATAGAACAAGTGATCGATGATCGAATATTCCCCAAAAAAAAGCATGCCAGTAACTCTCTTTTGCTCAAAGATACTTGGAAATAATCTCTCATGCTATTGATACCCATCTTTGCAAGAGTAGTAGAGTAATTCATGTTAATTGTTGGCTGTGAATATTTGATGCTGTTGACAAAAGTAAATTGAGTAATCCAAAAGATTAGTCACTAGTTCCACTGGCTCCCTTTTCCAGACTCTTATCAGAACTAACATACTCCACTTCCTTACTCTCCAGCTCAACACTAAAGTCATCAAGATTGGACTTTGGACCTTGGTAATACTTATGAGCATATGCAAAATAGTAGACCATGGACAAAATCCATACACCCATGTTAATAGCAACAGTATAGTTCATGGAATTTTTATCTACATGCTTCGATTGAGGAAACATTTGCATGACAATAACATATGCAAGCCAACAAACTGCAATAAAATGGATGATATTGTTTCCATGATATCCCAAAGTAAAGCTACCAGGGGTGAATCTTTTTCTACCAGTGGGAAGGAAGGCCATGAGAATAGGAACACCCCAAGCAAGCATGGTGGAAGCCACACCCAAGGAGAATAATGCACCAGAACCAGCCTCACCTGGAATCAAGGTAAGTAAGCCTAAGACCAATGAAAGCACACCAGCGAAGATAGTGGCTCTAATTGGGACCTTGACCTTTGGGTTAACGTATTTGATGATGTTATGGAGAGGTAAACCATCATCTCTAGCAAAGGCCCAGATTTGTCTGGACGCAGCAATCAGGATGGCAAGCAACATCAAGTATTGACCAACACAAATCAAAGCCATGAATGCAATAGCCCACTTTTTACCCAATGCATCGTAAATGATCTGAGCCATAGGGTTACCACTGGCAGTATTCAAGGTAGCAGCAGTATCACCTCCCTTGATACATGCAACAGTGACAATACATCCGAGCCATCCACAGAGCCAACAGCCAAAAGTACTATACAAAATACCATAAGGAATAGCACGTTGAGCATCAATAGCTTCTTCAGAACAGTGGATAACAGAATCAAACGCACCGATAGACCAAATAGCAGGGGTCCAAGAGAGCATAAAGGACCAGCTAGTGCTCCAGGTTCTAAAATTTTCAAGCTTACCAAAAATATACCTCCCTTCATTGAAGCTGCCGTTTCTCAGGACGCCGATAGGGACTGTGATAAAGAAAAGAATCAAAAGGAAGACATTGGTGATGATAGAAATAAGCTGGATTTTGGCAATATGCTTGGTAGTAAGAGAACAAACCAACATGGTGGACACCACACAAGCTGCGAAAACACCATAATTCTTTGCGTTAGTCACTTCAAAGTCACCATCTTTACTAATAAAAACAGCTGATAATACTTCAGTAGCAAAACCATAGGCAATAGAACAGATAGCACCACAGAGACCAATAGAATTAGAACAGCCAATAAGAAAACTCAACGGAACTCCGATTTTTGTAGGGGCATAATAGTTGGTGTAATAATATAAACCACCACTAGTCGGAATAGCAGAACCTAAAATGGTAAGAGAAGTAGCAGTAATCATAATAAAGAATCCAGCGCAAAACCAACCCCAAACCAAACCAGATCCACCAGATGGAAGGGCAATATAAATCGTGGAAGACAAACTTGGAATAGTACCCATGATACTGATGGCAATACCACACACTTGTAAAGTGGAGTATCTTCTGTTCAACTCTTGTTTATAACCGATTTGGGCCAATAATTCAACATCATTTGCAGCTTCTTTGGCATCGATGTGTCTAATTTCAGACCTGGTAGAACGAACAGGCTCCATGGTTGAATTTTTGTTTTGTTAAGTACGGTATGAAACCAAATTAACAATCTACGAATATACTACTTATTTAAGGGCGATAATGTTTCACCCACAGAGACGGTAATCGCCGGATAATAGTACAAAAAAGTTCATTAATATTGAGGGGGCGACAGGAGCCAATCGATCTGCGGGTAGACATATTATGCGGCTCAATGTGATGAATACGGCGATTCCATAATGGCCAGAGCCCCCTCATTATGGGTATAAATGCCGCCCTTATGGTAGTTTGGATGGTTGTTCTGAAGCCGCTTCCAGACAGGTCATGGAGGTTGATTTGGAACATCACCGGAAATATGTCTTTGGATCTTGGCGCCAAGTCAAAGTGTTTGACGTGCAGCGTAAATCCTGTCAATAAGTACGACAGGGTGCAGAAAAATAAGAGATCAGAAAGTGCCAGACAGAAGATTACACCTCGAAGAAAACATAGACCAAACAAAAGCTCATCAACCGGCCTTCCTTAAACCAGCACAAATCGTCTCTTCTTCTTGAATACCGTAAAACTCACTTGGTTTGTTGTTTTGATGGACGGCACTCCCTTCGCTACGTAACCTGTCAAAGATAGTATCGCGCGACTATTTATTGCTTATCTATATTACGAGATCGCTGCATCTTATCATTAATTTTCCTAAATGATCCAATTATTCTGTCCATTTTTGATGATCTATGGTTGTAACTTCATTATCTCATTATAGATCCTCTTACAGTAAAAGATATCTGTGATGATTTTTTGCAGCAAATAAAGAAAACAGAGTAGTTCTCTTTACTTCACAATAAAAAGCTTGTTAGAAGTTCACATCAGTTCTTGCCAGTGTATAGCTCTTCTTTCACATCCAAATCGGAATCTTATCGCTGTATATTAGTCAAGATTGGCCTTAGAACCAGAGTAGAACTTATATCGGTGGATCATGCAGTTCTGAATTCCAATAGAGATGGCACCTAAGAAAACTTATTGAACCGTTTCTTAGTATATTGATAACATAATTAACCTAAAAACCGAGACATGTTTATATTCTGGTAAAGGTGTTAGTGCCTCAGCTTGTGGTTGCGAGAGTAAACCCGTTCCTGCTTCTCTCCACAACCCATTCATCCGACTAGGATCCGACCGTCCTCCATGATAGGTAACGTAAGCACCGACAAATCTAGTTGCTGTTTAGTTGCCAGGTTTCCATTCTCCACATGATATTTCTAACAGAGTACGTTCGTAAATCTTCTACTTGATGTAATTGGTAGAATATAGTTTATCTATAATCGATCAAGCTGTGATAATTTACTAGTAGCGAATTTAGTTACTGGAAATGTCTTAAACAACAATAATAAGTTCTTCTCTAGCCGAGGGTATTATTCGTCTTCACATTCAACAACACTTTGGGGTCTTGCACTCTTTCCTTTCTCTTCAGGTGCGATCCTATTTGTACGTCGTATCGCTTCGCTCTAACCCTTTCTTGTGGCTCTCTTAATCTTGGTTATTCCTGGACATATAACGTCAGACCCATCCGCTTCTGTAAACTTTCGGTTGCGGCCATATCTAGCAGAAAGCACCGTTTCCCGTCTGATCAACTGTAGTTAAGCTGCTAAGAGCGAGACCAAGTAGTGTAGTGGGAGACCATACCCGAAACTCTCATGCTGCAATCTTTTTGCACCTGAAAGAACAGTCACGCGACCATACAGTCTTTCTGGGGTAGACGGATTAGTGACTTTTTAAGGCCTGTTACCCCAATTTAAATAGTAGTGGTAGGTGTTACTGTCTCAGGCAAGCATCGGGAGAGCATCAGGCGAGGTGGACACTTAGAGCACTTCAATACCGGGCCCCTCTTTTCCCTCACCCACTGTAGTGGCTCATGGTTGCTCTAAGTATCCACCAATCTTTGGCAAGTCTTTCACAGTAACGTCATCATGGTTAATTGAAGGACTGGTCCGTAAGAAAGTCAAGAAACTAAAGATACCAACTTCAAATATAAAAGTGGACTTTCAAACCAAGAAAAAACGTTACAGGGTGAAAGTTGTACCGTTGAATCGGAATTAAAGAATAAGTTCAAGAACCAATTGTACCAGACTCCAAGCCCAATATTTTCACATCAAGTCCCGTCCATTATGATAGAAACACTCGAAAGAAGACTTAGACAGGCAAAATTCGAAACGGATATGCTTTGGCACCATTCAATGCGTTGGTTCAATTAATTCAATTAAGACAAGCTGTGATGGTTGACAGGGACCATGAGCCCGTGGCAATAAAGCCAATTCCGTCGGTTCCTCTCACAGTCCAAGAGATCTCCATCAACACTCACACCAGCTCCGTGTGAATGGCTGGCCTTATGATGTTTTTGGGAGCGCCATATTTTTTGCACCCATTGAAAACACCAGTAGAACCGAGAATCCAGGCAATTGAAGTGTTGCAAAATAGAATCGTCAACCTGTTAAAATCACCATCACCACCATCACCACCAGCACCACCAATCTGCTCTTTACAGCCCATCAGTAGCCACCAAATCGGACCCGTCCGATGCCTCAGGTCCTGCTTTTACAGGTGCTCATACTTGCGATCCAATCCGGTTAAGAGATTCAACATTTAGCAGCCACAACGTCCTGATATCATGCCCTCTCACTGGGAGCCACCACCCACCACCACAACCATCGCCACCATCACTACCGCTGGATGTCTGATGTATCGGGGAAAAGCTCACAAACGGCCGTGGAGGAATGTCCCAGCTTTGCATCACCGTCGGATTTGCTAAAGGGTCTCGATTCTCATTTGCAGTTCCTTCAACAGCGAATTGGCCATTTAACCGCCGAGTTGAAGGTTTGCTACGATAGAATCTCAGTATTAGAGGGCTCCAATACCCGCTTAGAGTCGGAGCTCGAGCGGGCCAATCGTCGTCACCACCAGATGAAAGAGTGTGCAGCTGAGTCGGTGTTGGAGTTGAAGAAGGCGTTAAGAAAGAAGGACTTGGAGTTGATCCACGCCTACCATGAGATCAATGAGATGAGAAAGGATACGTATAGGTTGATGTATAACAAGTGAACCGCCACCAGGTCAAGTTGGGTCTACCTGGCCAAATCATTGGACCATGTGCTTGGTCTCTTTACCAGTGTTAATATCTTTAAACAAGGGCTTTTCTGGGTTTAACCAGTAGAAAAAGGTATCTTCTTAGCCTGGTGCCTGAACTCTTTGGCAGCCCCCACCACCACCACTACCACCACCACAGCAGTAGAAGGCGCTGACTTGATATATACCCAGAGCATTGAACTGTCTATGTTTGGTGAATAATTTGCTCCTTCCGCCATACCTTTGGTCTTGACAGAAGAATAACGAACGGCTGAACTGACCCTCCAAAAGGTACCCGATTGTGAGGGGTAAACAAAAGTTTACAAGAAAGATTTACTCCCAACCATTGAGTTCCACAGGTTTAAAAATGTTCTTCTACATCTTGTTCAGTAGTACAATCTCATAATCCCATAATTCTATATACCTCATACAAAGAATTCACCAACTAGATAAGTTAGCTGTGGCACACCAAAAAGATTCTCAATCTTTACTCTTCTCATATCCTAGCTAAATATACAAACTGTTAAGCTCATCTTGAATAGCTTCAAGCATTAACTTGGAAAACTTAGGATGAACTTGGTCAATTTCTTCTGATTTGATCCGTTCCAAATATGCCATAGATGAATCAAACTTTAGAATCTTACTGTTCAAAGACTCCACTATTTGACTGGTAGTCTGCTTGGAGCTGAAATTTCCCAATGGCTGTTCATTAAATAAATCATCATCGTTTTTCATATCAATATCAAACCCAAGATCTTCTTCTGGTTGTTCAGCATTGAATATACTGGCATAATGATAATCAATACTTAATTTGAAAGAATCTTGATCAAATTGAGTAGACCCTATTGCTTGATCCTTGACATTATGTTGTTTGTTCAAAATGAGTTTTCTCCAATACTTCTTATCTTCCAAATTATTAATTGATCTCAATGCAATCAAATAAGCTCCAAGATTTATTAAAAGCCTGCTTTTATCATTACTTGATTTTTGATAATTCAAAGTCTCTTCAATGAAATATTCAACAAGAAGTCCGTATGATTTATTATAGTTTAAAGTACGATGGATGAAAGATATCTCACTTAATTCTGCATCGGTTATATGTCCAGGTTCAGGTTTGATAAAACAACTAAGATATCTTTCAATACCATCATTGATTTTGAAATCTCTTTTAACTTCCACAAGTTCTTCACTATAGTTTGGATCAGCATATTTGCCAATTGTTTTAATAATCACATTGGCAACTTTAGAAGATTTCCAATCTCTTAATTTCTTCAAAGTCAACAAGATATTACTTGCACTAATATTGATAACAATCTTGAAAATTAAAAATGGGATTTCTTGAGAGTTTTGCTTCTCATTATCGTCCGCTAAAAGATCATCACCATCATCGTCAGTTACTTCCTCACCAAAATTGGACTTAATGATAGAGTGTAACACTTCCAAGTATAAATTATCGGTGGCACTCTTCTGGAGCAGGATTTTGCTCAATAACCAATTAATAATAACTAATGTACATGGTACCAAGAACACTTGTGATAAGTAATCGATACCATTGGTCAACATTGAAATATCAATAACTTTGGCCTTGGTAGCAACAATTGATTGCTTATAAATAATTGGGATTAATTTATAGATTTGCTTGATGTTAAGTGACTTAATTAAATCATCAGGTAACCCATCATTCGACTCGTCAAACAATGCATTGATCCAGTCTCCCATTAAGTTATTGAAGTTGGAGATAACAATAGAATCTTCACTGTTTTCGCCAGATGGCATTTGGTTGGTCAAGTTATCACCAAGTCTATAGTAGAAGTCATTTAAGCTGACCACAAACGAGTTCTTGATTTTAATGGCCAAAACATCTATATGGAAAATCTCGACCAAGAAAGCTATACCCAATAATAGAACACCATAGTAAGAATATATTTCTTGGAATCTTTCATCATCAGCATCTTCCAATTTGAAGCAATCCTTATCAGCATAGTCGATTAATTTCGCCAAAATATTAACAGGATTGGCGTTGAAAGCAATGATATTGAAAAACTGCACGTTATTTTGAAGTGCCAACAATATTCTGTTCAATTTTTCTTGGTCTTGATAATTGATAAGGTCTTCAACAATGGTCTTGATTATACTCCCCAATTCCATTTGTTTAGTATAAGAATATTCCACTAAAGGAGGTAAGCTGGCAATAAAATCAATCAAGCCAGATTCTTCCAAAGACGTGAACTCGGGGTTGATATTTAAGAGCTTTTCGTTGAAAGAATTTTGGAGGTTGAGGTCCGAATTAAATTGATTAAGTTCCAGTTGTAATGTCTGTTGGACGACCTTGAAATCTATAGGGAAGAACTTTTGGAATGTCGATGGTGATAACAATTTATTGAATATGCATGCTTTAATAAACGACTGTCTTAAATCGTAGGGTCTCTTGGCACCAACGGTGATAGATCTGATGCCATTAATGGTCTTTTCTGAGAACAAATGGAAGGCATTTTCAATGGCCTGTTCGGCAGTTTCTTCCTTGTTGAACTTGAGGCCCGAAAGGATCACGGGGATACGGGAAATGATGAAGTTCTTCCAGTTGAACTGGACGTAACTGGGGTCTTTGCCAACCAATGAATGGGAAAAACCTTTGAACGCTGAATGGATAAATGTAGTGGAAACAACGTAAGGGTTCTTGTTGATGGGATTACCAGCAGAATCGTTGCCGGTACAGAAGTTAGCGGCGAAATTCGACAAGATCTCGTCGTTGTTCTCGAATCTGAAGTCCTTCATGATCTTGGTGAACCAGAGGAACTGCTTCATCTCTTCATAGCCCTTATACAAGCCAGGAGCCAAGTTAGACGGTGCTAAACTCTTGTAGGAGACGCCCACGGCCAAAGGAGAGTCGACCCCGGTATCCTGCTGAATGTTTCTCCTTAGCTTATGGGTGGTGGCAGGATCATCAATAATGATCTTGTTCAACCTGTCTCTGTTCAAGAAAGGCTCACATTTCTTGTAGAAGTAACGGAGCAACCGCTGGTGGTTCATGCACTTCAAGTACTTGAGGGCCTTGATTACAAAGTCATCCAACGACCCATCCTTGGTGTAGTAATTATCAAGCAATCCTCCCCAGAACATAACGATATGGTGCACCAAGAGTTGCTCTTCCTTCAGCGCATTCTCGCCTATCTTGGCAAACACCGCCGTCGAGTACTCCCTGAACTGAGTGGTCACTAACGACGTAAGCACGTCTCCTTCCACGGTACTGACCTCGTGAGCAAGAGTTCGTTCCATCTGTTTGAGATACGCTATTTGGCTCATTGGATCAAGCGAGTTCAACGACTTCCAGAATCGCAGGAGCTGTTCCACAGAGCTCAACGCCAACTGGATCACGTAGTTGATCCGAATATGGTCGTTCTCCTTCTTGGTCAATGGTGATGATCCGTAAGTGTTAAGTGTCAAAAGATCACTGGTGTATTCGGCATTGGCGATGGTGTTTCGGGCTTCCAATTGAGACATGAGCGAGATGAACGACTTGGCCGGCAATCGCTGCCCGATGGCCTTTTTGGCCACTTTGTTGAGGGTATAGTCCATGACTGTGGCTGGTGTTTGTGGGTTTAAGGTGTAACGTTACAATTGAGGTTTGGTCTTGGTCTGTTTGAAAAGACTGGAGGTTGTCTGCACTACTCGGTTTGCGGAAGCTGAAGTATTTCCGATTGCCGTCAATTTTTTAGGGAAGAGGAAGACAGGTAGGTAAGAGATTAAGCAGAATCAGGACTCGAGCTATTTATTGAGGGTATTGTGGGTCCCGGAGCCGCAGAAACAGTATTATAAAATCGTACTTATGTTGATTACGTAATCAAACGAGTATTTTTAAAAAGTTTAAGAAAAGTGGTTAGCTTTCCACTAAAACAGAGGCATTGAATTTGGAGATCAAATCGTTTCTTTCAGCTTGCTAAATACGTTAGCTAGTGGGATTTTTCAACGGTTTAAGAACTATCTTCGAAATCCAGCATAGTCACGTGATCCGATTTTCAATAGAATACAATAATAGCTCCTACTAAGACAATTAGGTTTAGAGCGCTCTTTGAAGTCTTAAAAAATACTCCAAAAACTCAAAGTAATCAATAAAGATTTTTCATCTCTAAAAACAGGTTACTTTACTGTGCTTTTATCAAGGCTTTATCCAGCGGTCGGAACTCAGAAATTCACGTGAGATAACCGGAAATATATCTACCCTTATAACCCAACAAAAAAACATACCTTCTTCTGCCAGTCTACGCTTCAATGTTACAAAGAAACACGTTCTATTTTTCTCAAAACCAAAATCAATGAAATAAACGGCCATAATAAAACAAACTAACCAATACCTATATAAAACAAATTAAATGCATCGTAAAAAGGCAATCAGGAGTAATACAAAACATGACAAAACAAGACAAAAAATGTAAGAAAAAAAGTGAAATAACCACTGTCATTATTACCACACACCTGAACTACCAAAACCCGAAAATATATTATTATTAGTTGATCCTAAGGCAGTGCCACTTTGATTGTTCAGTCCCCAAATGGAGCCAGTAGTATTATTAGAATTAGCAGGCAATACTGAAGAAAGTAGCGAAGGATTATTGAAAGTACCCGAATTAGATAACGAATTAGTAGAAGCGCTTGGAGAGCTTGAGGTATTCAAAAATAAATTTGGCGGAGAATTTTTATCTGATGAACTAGTTGGTGGAAGTAAAATTGGTGAACTCATAAGATTGGTAGAATCGGAATTAATAGAATCGAATAATTTATATGGAATCGGTCCACTCTGTTTCGAGCCAGGGCTTGGATCTTTTGGCGATTGAAGAGATTGTGAACTATCATTAAACAATAAATAGTTACTTTTAAAGTCAATAGGTCCATTAACCAGTGTATCAATATTATTAATGTTAGTATTATTATTATTATTATTAGTGTTGTTGTTGCTAAGTTTATAATCCTTGTAATCATTGACTGATGGGCCTGAGGAGGGGTTCACCGAGTTATTGGCACTATTAACGTTACCATTAAGATTGACATTGTTAACCGGAGGATACTCCATCGGATTGGACCCATGATATGAATCAGATAATGATAATTCTGGATCTTGGAACGATTTCTTGAACTGAGCTTGGGTCTTTTGTTGTTGGATAGTTTGTGGTTGTTGGTATGGATTGTAGCTTGGTTTTTGGTTGTAAGACTTCGCTATATGCTGTTGAAGGAGATAGTTTTGTTGTTGTTGATGCTGAACAGCAGCAGCCGCGGCCACAGCAGCCAAAGCATACTTGTTTTGGTGATTCTGGTGATTGTGGTGATTGTGGTGATTGTGGTGATTTTGGTGGTTTTGGTTCTGACCATGGTTATTATTATGCTGATAGCTGTTGTTCCCGTTATTGTTATAATGGTTGTGCTTAGATTGACCCGAGTTCACATTATAACTGAAACCAGCATGTTGGTTCTTAGGAAGCGAAGCTATGGCAACATCAATAAACTCTAACTGATTGTTGAACGCAACCAAGTCCAAGGGTCTCTTTTCGTAAGTGACCTCTCTGGTACTCTCAGTAGCATCGGTGACATCACTGGACTTCTTTTCTAAAGACATGACGTAATGCAAATGTTTTTAAACGAATGTGGTGGAATAAATAAAGCTTGATAAAAGCTGATGAAGCTGATGAAGAAACAGGGCCGTTCAACAGCTGAAAAAAGGGGGCCTGGACCAAAAAACGACGAGGAGTTCAACTGTGCTACGCTCAGGCTCACCACGCTACTTCTAGTACCGTAAATGGGGATTCTTTTGGCTTGGTTGTGTTCCCTATAACCCGCTGATGATGGTTCCGTCAGGTAGATGAAACTTTTTGTTGGTACCGGTGATTTTGTGGGCGGAAGAATGGAGACTCGGGAAGAAGGAAACGACACGTGACAGTGGGCTCCTGGTCTCGAGGTTTCAAGGAAGCGGGCTGACTTTTGGCTAAAAGGACCTGGTTGGTCTTTTGGATGGTTATGGAGTATTTACATCCAGGTCTGGTCGTCGAAAGTGATTCCGGCACACGTGACCCTGATTCGCGAGGGGCACGCGACAGACATGGTTCCGACAAGTCAGCGACAATACAGCGACGTGAGTCGCTGGTTGGACCAGGGTGGTGGGTAAGAGCAGGAAGAGCGCGTGTCACGTGATCAGACATCTATTGCTAATTCTTCTTTGCTTCATTCTTTCACATCAAATTTTGTTTCTAAATGTTCTAATGCAGACGAAGTAGTTTCTACCGTTTATTATAATTGGTGGGATGGTTCTTGCATGGTTCTTTCTTGACCCGAAACAAGCGATTTTCAGCTCTTTTCGGCGAGTTTTCCATTTCAAGCTATTTTTCACTTCCCCACAATTCTATCTTTCTTCTACCTCAATTACTTCCAATTGACCTTTTCTCCTTTTCGTTCTCCTTCTACACTTCTACACATCTCTCCAATATTTTTTTGTAGTCCTTTCTTTTCTCTTTTCTCTACGCTGGTTCATTGATTATACATTAGTCTACTCACGTTTCTCGTTCCAAAAGTGTGTTTCCCTGAAACACGAACAGCAAGCTGGTCAATCATAAATACAGTTAATCACCAAGCCGATTCAGTAGAGAATATTCGTCAAGAATAAAGTAAACTCGGAGCCTTCACACACTGAGCTGAAAATTATGACAGCCTCATCTCCTAATGGTCTCTTTGCTACTTTTTGTCTCCCCACTATACCTAGTTGATTTATTGGGAAGCTTGCCATTCTGGGATTCCAGAAGCAGCTTCTACATCCTTAGCCTTGTTCTCTTTTGGTTCTTCCTTGGAGGTGGCGTTCAATTGCCAGGATGGAACACCGATCTTGTCAATGCTCTTTTTCACAGCATCTTGGTTAAGACCAGATTGTCCTTCTCTTTCTTCTTCCTTTTGCTTGTGCTGCATTTGCCATGCTGGAATACCAGCAGCAGTCACTCCATTAAGGGTAGTAGAAGCAGTGATGCTAGGAGCCGAAGTAGAGGATGGAACACCACTAGCAGAAGTGGATTCTTTAGGTCCTGAGGTTGGAACAGAAGCAGAAGCGGTTGGAGCTGGAGCTGGAGCTGGAGCTGGAGCAGGTTCTGGAGTGACCAGCTTTTCCTTTTGGGCTTTGGCTCTCTTAAGAATTTCAGAAGCAGATGGAATAGATGACACTGGAGGGATCTTTCTATCAGTGGTGGTGGCTTGGGATGCAGATCTGTTCTTCAACAATTGTTTCAAAGATTGCAATTCTTCGTTTATTTCAACCAATTCGTCTCGGATGTGTTCCTTGGTAAGAGACATGTTCTTCTCCACACTGTTGCTTAAGTTATCGATTTCAAGTTTCATCAATCTTAAGTCGTCATCAAACTTGAGCTTGTCCTTGTTGTACTTGCTCAAGAAATCGTTAACGTTGTCGATAACCACATCTATTTCTTTGAGTTTGTTTTCGTTGGCTTCTTTGATTTGCGCTTGATCTTCGGTCAATTGCTCCAAGATCTTATCAATCTTGATAAACTCCTCGTCTATCTTTTCCTTGTCTTGCTCAATAGACGCTTGACTCGGTGGAATGATGTTGGGTATCAAATATCTATTGACAACTTGGTACAATCCATATGTTATACCAGCAGTGGCGGTAGCCATGATAAAGTAGTCCTTCCATGACCTCTCTGGAACCGGTGGAGCATTGTAGTAATCGATTGGAAGATGTGGTGGTGGCGACCCAGCGGACCCAGCACTGCTACCACCGCCACTGGCAGAAGCCACACTGGTGCTGGAGCTGGAGTTGGTGGAGCCTGTGGTGGTGGAGGTTCCGTCAGCTCTCTTCAAGGCTTCTTGGATCTCCTCCTGACCGAGGCCCTTGGACTCCAAGAACTCGATCTTCTTGGTCAAGGGCAGCCCGGCGACATTCGGATCTTTCAAGAACGAAACGGCACTGGCTATGAGTTCGTCGTTCATTGTCGTTGTCGTTGTTGGTGGTAGAGTGGTGAAGTGCCGAAACTGTTGGTTATATAGTGCGGATCCGAGGTTGCACGTGAGAGGGGGGCAGGAAGAGGGAGAAGAGAAGAGAAGAAGAGAAGAAGAGAAGAAGAGAAAAGAGAGGCGACAAAAGGTGGGTGATCCTGAGGCAGGAGAGCCGCTGCTCTCCAGACTGCGCTCTCGGGGCGGCAGCTGACTGGCTGTGTCTTTGTCTGGGCTTATGGACATTCAGGAAATGTGTATTTGTAATATGTTACGTAATACAAAGTGTATTATTCTCCTAAGCAAACAGCAAAAAAGCAGCGGAATCGTCAAATGGGGAAGAAGCTGCAGAAGGCAGCTTAGGCAGTACAGCATGGGCCCCTTTTGGCCAATGGGGCGGACTCTACGTGTTCTGCTTCCTAAGTGTGGGGTACAGCGATGAGGCGCACGTGATGACTATAGCTGCGATAACCTGCCGAGGTTGCAACTGTCTATTGAGATCAGTCTCTGGCACGGAAAGTCAGTAGCCTCTGAACAGATGCAGTTGTGCCGCTAGAAGATGTCTTAGCTACTGCGGCATGGGTCTTTTTGATGGGCATTTTTAGGCCAAAATTCTGGCCATAACGAGCCAATCACACTTCAACGGCCATACACAGCAGGCCAACACTAGCCACAGCAGCCAGGACCCGTAGCTTAAAACTCCTTTATATTCACCAGTGGCTCCAGCCCAAAGTGTTGTCCCAAAGTATCGTGGAATTTCGTGGTGTCGCCAGTTCCAGCATTGACCATGCTTGGTGGAAGTCCTGTGATTGCGAAAACCACGAACATGCGACAAGGAGCCTTCAAAGGTACCATAAAGACGGCAAAAAGGCCATATCGGAGTCCATATCGTTCTCAGATCACTTCAAGGCTTTAATGGCCAATGATACCAATGCTATTAGAGCTCACTGTATTTTTGAAGCTCTCATTCTCTTCAAAGCCCTTCGGCTGGCATCTTTCAGGTTGCAAAATATCAGTAATTAAGCCTACAATATCACCAGAACCCAATCACCTTAACAACGACGAGGTGTGGAAATGACAACATCTACCGCTGCGAGAGGAGGGGTGATGATTGCGGCGAAAATAGGCAATTTCGTCCAACCAGTCCAATTTGCATGTGTGTTGCACCCAACCAGCCCAGCTAAGCCTATTAATTGGTGATAATCGTTTCAATTTTGTTCTTTTCGTCGTAACATTATCTATGTCATATCTATCTATCCTAATATAGGTGGACTATATACATGAGACTAGCTCTTCAATACCTTTTTTGCAACACTACTCTTTAATAATTCCTCATATAAGCACCAACTGATACCAGCACTTAAACCCTTTCTACTTAATCTTAAAGATAATCCTCTGAATAAATTTCTAAACCCTCCTTCTTCCGCAAGTAAAACCCGAGTGGTTTTCACAATGGAAGTCTGGTTGGTCAATTGAAGCCTGGTTTTAATAGCATCGAATGGAGCAGTGATGGTGGTGGAAACAGAGGCTGCTAGTATGGCAGCTGATGAATTAACTACACTAGAATTGTAGTCACTCAAACTCACAGGAACCACCAATTTAGCAATTGGAGGCATCATATCATTCTTGAAAGTTTCGTAAAATAACACGTACAATCCAGCGTACGGACAATCTCTTGCCAAGGTGGCCACAGACCCCTTGAAAAAATTGGTCAATGAACTCTTGTTCTTCCCCTCTCCCAGGTAAATTCCCTCAATTCCTTCATACATGGAGTTATAACTGTACATATTTGATTCGAACCGAGTTTTGATGACTGTGACAGGCATGGTGATAAATCCAACAATGGCCCGTACAACAAACCCCGTACTTAAGTTTTCAAACGGTGTTAGTTTAGGTAACACCGATGTAGATGATTTGGTATCGGCATTGACCTTGGATTCAGCCAAAAACGTTCTGGACTTCGACAATATCGTGAAGTAGAGCCCAGCTCCTACGGAGGTCCGTAATGTGGATGGAAGTGCTCCTCTCCATAAGTCTTTGACTTGGGTAAGTTTCTTGAGTTCTTTAGCAATGGTAGTTCGGACTGGCCTGCCTTCTCTGCTTTGCTGTTGTTGGAGTCTTGTCTTCAATAGATCAAACGGTTGTAAGGTAATTGCAGAGACCAAGCCCGCAAGACCTCCAGCAGCCAAATGGACTTTAGCACCAGGAGATGAAGGAGCCTTGGTGGAGGCAGAAGGTGAGCTAGTTGGCAAGGGATCCGAATTGACTATATTTGATGAGTCATTCTGAGACATTCTAAGCTAGCATCCGCTACGGTAGATGTTATAGTGGATAGTGGATGGTGGAGATGGTGGAACTCTTGATAGTGAATGGTATGGAGGTGAAAAAAATGAGATATAGTTGTTATATAGCGACCCTCCGTGCAGGAGATGGTAGTACAGGGAATGACACTAGCGAGAGCTCTCGGGAGAACATAGGAAAGGGGAGACGAGAGAAGGAGGAAAGTTACGGGGCCACCACAACGAGAGGGGGCCAAAAAGTGGTGGACCTGATTCCGCTGACTTTGTCAGTCTCTTCATCGCCGAATCAGGCGAAACCCCTGTGTGGAGGGCCTGTGATATTGGGGAGATGAGTGTGAGAGTGAGCTAGCGAGGAATTGTGGGAGGCTACGGAGGTAATTGCCCGATTTACCCCGTAGAGACCAAGACCAAGAGAATGACCAAGAGAATGACCAAGAGAATGACCAAGAGAGACTAGCGAGGGCCATCCCTCGGGTGTATAGCACAGGAAACAGTGCTAGTGGTGGACAGATATGGGCCATCCAGTAACACCAGGGACTGGTAGACACTCGCGGTATGACACATTTGGTGCAATTGCGCCCAGGACCGCTAGTGCTACCACATATCAGATCCATTAGCGAGAGATCAGATCCACACCAGCGAGAGTGAGAGAGTGAGCACATCAGACACTAGCACCGAGACCACTCAAGACTAGCCACCGGCAGGACGTTGGTGTATTACAGTTCTGCCAAGAGGCACCACCACCGTACGGGAAAAACAGGAACGGAGCCAGAACGGGGGGTTTGCAGAGTCCGTGGCCATCCTTGGCTTAACTGTCATTGTATTGGCCAGTTACTGGGGACCACTAGTCTGCCAATAGGATGATGGTAGTTGTGTTTTCCCTCCAATACCGCAGAAAACCAACTGCTCCTAATTGGACCGCCTCCTCCCACTACCCCACTAGTGAAAATCGTTTGTTCAAAGGATTAGATCCTTCGGCTACAAACCCACCACACAGTAATCTGGAACCAGTTTTAGCGAGAAATGCCACGCTCTGTCTCACAATAGGGTTGTGATAACAGACCAAACTCAGGTACCAGGCGACGCGTACAGAGTTACTAAAATCCCAGCGACACGGTCGCCACCCCGGACTACACGCTAGACGGTGGTACCTGACATTAATATTACTCTTTCCAGGGTGAAACTAGCTTCAGTGCTTCAGTGGTCGCGCTTGTGGTGTAGCGAGAAAGTTATTGTCCCCCACAAAAATTTAGGGCCATAAATAAACCGTCAGTAACTCCGTAGAGCAAGCACCAGGAACCCATAGCCCACCAACAGTAGTTTCGGTCGCTACCGAATTTACCAATTTACCAATTTACTAAATTGGCGATAATATCTACCAACTTACTAGCTGACACCGATTCTTCTCTACAGGACAATTAGTACTATAATAATTATGAGCCACTAAGTTGATATATTACTATTTTTAGTTTTGATAAGTCTAAAACACTTCAGGGTGCAACTCAGCCAATGCTAAATGCTGGTGCTGGTGGTGAGTCCTATCACCAGGTCATTTTTTTCAAAAACGAGTCCAGCTTCTCGGTTATAACCAACACTTTGTTGATGCCGTCTAAATCGTATTCTTCCTTCCAGAGGGATAGACTGGCAATGGCCAAGAACCCATGGAACGGGTCTGGTGGAGCCTTTGAATCTTTACCGAACCCCCCAAGTAATTTATTCTGGGTGATTTCCAATAAATACTTCTTGGCCTGTTCGAGATTCAATAACTCTATATTCTTGTCATCAAGAATACTGAGACTTCCACTGCACCACCATGAGTAACAGGTATCACTGAACTTATTTTCTCGACCATTGAAACCTCCAGTATCGTTCTCAGCATCGTAGTACTCGTACTCTTCGGTGTATAGCTCCGAAGGATAGTCCACATGTCTGTGGAGAAGCCAATTCCTGGTATTCTCGAACTTGGAATTATTCACATCGTATCCTAATAATTTCAAGCATGCTAAACCACAGAAAGTAAATCCCAAATGTCCCTCATCCATAATATTGGAACTGAACGCACCATTTGGCGCGATTCTGGCTAAAATGAAATCTATTAATGCTTCTGTATCTATATCATATTTCCTGTCAGATTCAGCCAATCCATCATACTTAACCACATGCCTTATACAGGCAGCGATGTAACACAACCTCAAGTCGGTTTCACCAAACTGTTCACCCTCAGGAGTCAATGTAGGAACGAACGCCCCCTTGGAGGGCCCCGATTTGACTTGACATGATTGTACAAATTTCATGATCTTATGACGATCCAACTTCTCGGAAAAATCGGTTTCTAATGTAAGCAAATTGGCCAATCCAAAGTAGGTGGCGGAAAGGTTGGCAAGATCGTACTGGTTGGTGTGTCTAAAGGACAGAGTTGCCCTGAATGCGGTGTAATCATCGTTGTCTATAAGGAAATCTCTGTAGATCAGAGTGGCATGGTAGAGCTGTTCTTGGGGTGAAAAATCCAACTTCTTAATAAGCCCCAAACCGCTGAGACAAAAGAAGATTAGCGCGAGCTTGTTGGAGTCCTCCGACTGCAACACGGAGGGTAGCGCCTGGAGGCATCTGTTGAAGAACTTCTCGTGTTTCGCGACAAGGAGGGACATGGGTAGGGCTGGATGAAGACGAAGCCGATACTCATAAGTAGGAGTTGTGCACGTGACCGATCACATGACAGCAGGCTGCCGCCGAAAGCGGTAATTGGGCTGCTGGGGCTGTGTGGAACGCGACAAGCTGGGTATGTTAGTGCTCTAAATTGTGAAACGAGGAAAGCAGTTTGACGGTGGCCGGGTGGGCAGTTGCATCGGGAAAGAAGTCATTCGTCTGTTTGCAGCGGCAGCTCGTTTGGTCGCTGGCAAGCGTTTGGTTCCTCGAGAATGACAGAAATCTACTGCCTGAATATCTCCGGTATCAATTAAACCCAATTGGGATTGATTTGCTACCGTTTCACCTGGTGGAGTTACGTCATTTCTGTCACAAGACATCAGAAGGTTCTTCAGTAGAAGCTTCTTCTTGTTTTATTTTTTTTTCCGGTTACACGGCTGCAAATATTCTTGGTTGCTATCATCATCGTCGTTTCATAGTGCGCCCTTCCCTTCATAGTAAAATAGCAATAACAATTGCGGTTCAATGGTTGCTTAATCGAGCGTTCTTCCTCGTGACATTTCATTGCTGAAAAATCGGAGTCTGGTCAACGTTCACAATCTTTCCCATCTCTTTTCTTTTTGTTGTTGCAAATATTGGCGTACAGCCCCGCTCAAATGGGTGGGCGTTTTGTACCTTACGTCACAATCTGATGATGATCTAGCCAACCGAGAATATACAGTTTTAGAGATTTGAGCAAGGATCATAAGCATTGTTAGAAATAGTGGCTATACCGGTTATGAAAAGGAACGACATGAAAATGCTGGGGGGCAATTCATTGCCAATTCATTGCCTCGTTCTAACAAGCGACCCCCCCCACCATCCAACTATAAATTAATCAACATTTCCTGGGTATTTTCTTCTATCTTGTTCATTATAGATTAATCAACTATATTATCACATAGATAAAAAAGAATAATTTAAATCAAAAAAATCACAATGAAGTACTCTAGCATCGCCTTTTTATTATCTGCTTCCACTGCCGTTAACGGTCAATTCATGCAAAAGAGAGCTAGCACTGAGGGTGGTGGTGTTCTCGGCCAAGCTGGATCTGCTGTGGGTGCTGCCACTGCTGCTGCTGGATCTGCTGCCGGTGCTGCTACCTCTGGTGCCGGCTCTGCCATGGGTGGTATGGGCTCCGCTATGGGTGGTATGGGCTCTGCTATGGGTGCTGCTACCTCTGGTGCCGGCTCTGCCATGGGTGCTGCCACCTCTGGTGCTGGATCTGCTATGGGAGCTGCTACCTCTGGTGCTGCCTCCGCCGCTAGTGGTGCTGGTTCCGCTGCCGGCTCTGCTACCCAAGCTATGGGTGGTTCTAGTGGTTCTGCTGGCTCTGCTGCTCAACAATCTGGTGGTTCTAGATCTGGCTCTGCTTCTGGCTCTTCCGGTTCCGCTGGTGGCTTATTAGGTGGTTCCTCCTCTGGATCTTCCGGTTCTTCTGCTGCTTCCGGCGGTTCTTCTGGCTCCTCCTCTTCTGCCGGTGCCGACTCTCAAAAGGCTGGTCTCGGTTTAGCTGCTGTTGCCGCCATTGCTGGTTCTTTATTAATCTAAACTTGATACCGAGAATAAGATTTCTGTTTGACACAGTCTAAACGATATACTTGGTAATTTTCGAAAATTATAATATGTAATAAAAAAAACGTTACAATTGATCAAATTAATGATAATGTAAACTGTAGAATCACTTAATTGGTTTCTAATTGATAACAATCGATAAGATACCGATAAATACCTTCACTTACATGTCTAAAATCGTGGATCATTACGTTTCTTCGATTATTTTTAACGATCAATTAGTTAGTGATTTTACGTGAAGGAGACCTTGAAATATCCATAATTTTCACCCCAATTATTTTACATGACACCCATGGTGCAAAATGATGTCAAAGAATGTCAAACTGCTTCTATCAAATTTCCATTACCTATGGATACTTTAACATTAGATGACCTCGTGTGAAACCAACTCAATGCGGCATTTTCTAGTACGACCTTTAACCCAAAGATATCGGTTGCTTTTGATTTCAACTACGACACAGAAGGTTAAATTCTAGATTTTGCTTAATGTGAAACTACCAAAATTCTCTTTTCTTTTGTACTATCCGCCAATATATCTTGCATATTAACCTGAAATGAGTGGATTGCTACTCCATCATTTTGATTAATAAATGTCAAAATCACGGGTAAATCCGTTGCATTACCAGAACGTACAACAGTGGAGTAGCAATAGAAATCGGTTCTATTGTTTAACTGAAATACCGATTCATTGGATTGTTCAATTAATTGACTTATATCCACCGTAATACCCCTGTTCCATTGGTAGTTCTGTTTAACCAATGGGTTATGGTGCGAACTCGCAGCAATATCTTCGTCATTACCAGCTGACGACGACTGTGATTGGTTTTCATCTGTTAATAGCCCATTAAACTTAAAGTAGAACGCTGCCAAATCAATGTTGAGACCACACCCTAAAAGTTTAGTAAACGCTTCTTTTAACGTCCATAAATGATTGAAAATAAAGTATCTGTCACTGGGGTTACTTCTCATAATTTGAGCTCTTTCTTCACTATGAAACATGGGCGAAAACTGGTCCATAAACTGGGATTCTGATATGGTTGACTGCTGGGTATGAGAAAGATCAATTCCAATAGGACTATTAGACTCGGAAAACTCAACTACAATACTGAGAATCTTATCAGAAGTACTGGAATTGAATTGAATCTGGCGTCCTTCCAACTCTACTAATGGCTTTCCATACTTGTTATAGGTGAACTGGATCTGTTGCCAAGGATCGAACCTGTTTCCTCGTTGAACCACCGAATTTAGAACATATCGAGTGAACAACATATTAATCAAGGTCTTGACCTTGAGTTCATGAGACTTGATACTTTGGACCTTTTGCTGTTCACGGAGGTTGTTAAGTAACCGTAGGGTGGTTTCGAATTCGAAATCATCTCTGAGGGGCTCGATTAGTCCCGTTATGTCCGTGGTAAAGACAAGTACCGTTCCATTGGTAACGGGGACGTCCATTGACGACGGTGGTGAGGCGTAGGGCTGTAGAACTGTGGAGTTGGCGGTTAAATAGAGTCTGGCTATGATGGCTATGAATCATTGGTCGTGCACATCGAGATAGATAACATACGATTACGTAATACACCCTGGAATGGTGGTTTATGGGGTAAATCAAAGTAACCAGGATACTTCGCGGTTATCTTTCCTGGTTACTATTCTATGGAATGTGTGGCATTATATGGAACTTTATTAATTGCACTAGGAAAATCTATATTTATGGGAGTTAATTCCCTTTTCTTTTGGATACCTTAGAAATAACCATATTGACCCGTCACTTGGTATGGGTTTTGTTTGGAGTCGTCGTGGCATTCCACGATTAATTCCTTAAGGGTCTTGAAACTTTCTTCACTTTGTTGGTAATGGAAAATGAAACGAGGAGGAGCCACTTTGAGACCTCTCTTTTCAGCCAATTCAATAAATTTGTAAGGGTTCATTTTATTCTTTTTAAAGTCAATGAAAACCATATTAGTATGGGTTGGGCCAAGTGTATGGATTCCCCGTTCATCAAGTAAATCTTGTAATTCCTTAGCATTTTTGTTACAGGCAGCGAGTTTGGATCTATTTTCGTCAATTGCAACAATAGCCATACTGGCCAACATACCACTTTGTCTGATACCACCACCATTTTGCTTTTTGAAATGATTGGCCTTTTCAATGAATTTGGAATCTCCTACCAAGACACTTCCAATTGGAGCTCCCAAGGACTTAGAAAGACAAAGGGAAACACTGTTGAAATGAGAAGCATATTCTTCAATAGAAATTCCAGTCACACTAGAAGCGTTCCATAATCTTGCACCATCCAAATGTAATCTAACGTCGTTCTTCTTGCAGAACTCAGAGATCTTCTTGATCTCTTCAATTGGGAAAATCAACCCATGCAAGGTGTTTTCTAAAGAGATCAACTTGGTTGGAGCACCATGAATTTCTCCATCATCAGGAATGAAAGTTGGTAAGATGTCATCCTCTAAAGTGAGATGAACCCCATTGGCCGGACGGATGGCTTGGACCATGGCCTGGGACAACGTAGAAACACCACCTGCTTCATTTGTAATAATATGGGCTCTATAGTCACACATGATCGAGTATGGTGGTTGATACAAGTTTGTTCTAAGCGCTATTTGATTAGAAAGTGTACCACTAACACAGTACAAACCGGCTTCCTTTCCGGCCAATTTGGCGACCTTACTTTCTAATTCGAGGGTCTTTTCATCTTCCTTGAATACAGAGTCTCCCAAACTGGTGCTGACCAATGATTGGACCATTGATAAGGTTGGCGTGGTCAACGTGTCACTTCTGTAATCGTTGTGGGCGGGGCTTTGGGCTGAAAAGTTTGAAAAGTCCATGGTAGTTAGGCGAGTTCTAGTTCTGATAAGCCAATTGCCGAAGTTGCGACACTCTAATCTACTTGTAATGTTGATTGGCAGGGCTGTCAGATTACCAGGATCAGTAGATAGGGGTGCTCTGTCACGTGATCTGGATCACGTGAGCCATTGGCTATCTGGAGTAGGCGCAAATCGTTTCCGAATCAGGCAACCCGCGCTTCCGGGGTTGGTGCGTCGGAATTCTGGTAGGAGAATAGCCTATATAAGAGTGCCAGAGGCTCGAAAACGGCGGAAAAGCAGCCAGAAAGTCCGTTGAACGACGACTTGTTGCTACCAGCCAGCCCCTGTAGTGCTACCGCCAATTTTTCCACAAACACCAGCGCATTTCCCTTGATGGTGCCCAACTTCCAAGACTTATGCATTTTCCGAGGCTTCCATGATACCAGGCCTCTTACGTAATTACCCCATGCGCTTGACTTTTGATACCCTGGCGGCTAGAACACCAATGTGGTAGCTGGACGCGGACTCGCATCCATCCCCAGAAACTATAAAAGGAAGCCCCAAATCCCCTCCTTTTCTGATCTCCTTAATCAATTGCTCAGTTCTTCCCTCCGCCTGATCCTTCCCCCACTCATCATGACTCTCCCATTAGAATACGACGTTACTTTACCAGATGGTAAGAAATTTTCACAACCTTCTGGTTTATTCATCAATAATGAATTTGTCAAGTCCAAATCAGGAAAGACCTTGGCTTCCATTAATCCAGGTACTGGAGAGGTCAATGGTGAAGTATATGCTGCCGATAAGGAAGATGTTGATATTGCTGTGAAAGCCGCCAGAACTGCTTTTCTTCCATGGAAAAAGATGGATGCAGTTGCCAGAGGTAGATTGTTATATAAATTTGCCGATGCCTTGGAAAAGGACTTGGAATTGATGGCCTCAATTGAAGCCTGGGATTCTGGTAAGACCAGAGATACCAATGCCCTTGCTGATGTTGTGGATGCCATTGAAGTTTTTAGATACTACGCCGGCTGGGCCGACAAGATTCAAGGTAAAGTGATTCAAACCAATGCCCAAAAATTGGCTTATACTGTTCATGAACCAATCGGTGTTTGTGGACAAATCATTCCATGGAACTATCCAATTGGTATGGCTGTATGGAAATTGGCTCCTGCTTTGGCTGCTGGTAATGTGGTTGTGCTTAAAACTTCCGAAGTAACTCCATTATCCTTATTACATTTCGGTAAAATGTTCAAAGATGTTGGTTTCCCACCTGGTGTGGTCAACATCATCTCTGGTTTGGGTCCTACTGCTGGTCAGGCTTTAGCTGAACATATGGATGTCGATAAGATTGCTTTCACTGGTTCTACTGCAACTGGTAAACTTATTCAAAAGGCTGCAGCTACCAATTTGAAGGCTGTTACCTTGGAATGTGGTGGTAAGTCTCCATTGATTGTTAGAGCCGATGCTGAGATCGAACAAGCCGTCAAATGGGCTGCGATTGGTATCATGTACAATAATGGTCAAGTTTGTACCTCCACCTCTAGAATTTATGTCCATGATGATGTTTATGAAAAGTTTGTCACTGAATTCAGTGCTCACGTCAAGAAGGATTACATTCAAGGTGATGTTTTCAACTCCAAGGCCGTTGTTGGTCCACAAGTCTCCAAAGATCATTTCAACAAGATCATGAATTATATTGATGTAGGTAAGAATGAAGGTGCCACCTTGGTTATGGGAGGTGCTAAGAATACCGAAGGTGACTTGGAGAAGGGTTACTTTGTGAAACCAACCATTTTCGGTGATGTCAAGCCAGACATGAGAATTGTCAACGAAGAAATTTTTGGTCCTGTTGTTAGTATTGGTAGATTCAAGACTGATGAAGAAGCCATCCAATATGCCAACCAAACCGATTATGGTTTAGGTGCTGCTATTTTCACCAAGGATGTTACTGTTGCTCACAACATGGCCAGTGATATCGAATCCGGTATGGTTTGGATCAACTCCTCCAACGATTCCGACTACCACATTCCATTCGGTGGTGTCAAGCAAAGTGGTGTTGGTAGAGAATTGGGTGAATACGGTTTATCCATGTATACCCAAGCCAAGGCTATCCATGTTAACTTGGGTACCCGTCTTTAAAGTGGTTATAAGTTAACAGTTAAATTTTGTATGTCCAAATGATACCGATTAAATATGATATGACCATCCTCTTATTGTTTTACCCCCCCCATCATATTGTGAGTCGTTCCTTTTTTTAATAACCTTGATAGATAATGTATGAAGATATAAAAAGTACATATGTAGAATGGTTGCGAAAAATGCCAATTACAGAAATTAGAGTAGATATAGGGAGGGAAGTATACAGGACTGGTCCGAAATTCTATTAATATACAACAGGACAATCGAGAGAGACCAGGGCTATTTCGCCAACTGAGCCAAGTATTAGGAGGTAACTCATTCGGGGATTAGTAATTGGTTATTCAGCCATTAAAGATGTACCTAATTAACGGTGGTCTATGCAACGCCAATATGTCACTGGTGCGTCCCGTATATTGCATAGCATTTAACAATGCAACTTGGTGATTGAATTAGGACGATATGAAGGGGTGGTGAAAACGATGGTGATGACCATCAGGATCTGCCATCAGCATCGAGTGCAATTTCTTCCCAGCGCCACATGAAGCGATGTAACAAACACATTGACCTGGTCCAAAAGTATACATACACTAAAACACAGTACCTTGGACACTGGTTATCTTGTTTCTTCGCTGATAACAGTATGGCAGTACTAAAAGCATACATACATATCACCTGCGTTATCACTGTTACTGTTGGCTGAGCACTTATAGGGGCACATTTTAGATTATGCGCTGATCCACAGACCTACATGGTTGCCCCTAACTCGCATGCGAGCAATCAGAAATTACCTACCCCTATATCTCTCGTAGCCCTACTAGCCAGTATACCCGCTGTAGATTTGCACCACCTAACACTTTGTTTCACTATCATTCACTACCATTCACCGTTCATCACACCACACCACCAGACAGATCGTTCCCCCACTCCCACTGTTTGCATCGCAAACCCAACTGCTCATTTCCCCCACATTAGATCCAAGATAACGGTCGTGCCTTATCGAGCAACTGCAAAAGTCATCAAAACCACACGAAGCATCACCATCCACTTTCCATTAACCCCCGTACTCTTCTAACATCTACCTGAAGTGACTGCATTCAGATTCCTGTACCTCTATAGGATGAACTTCCGTCCATCAGACCCGTTTACCGATTACTTCACCCCCGAGATACCAACCTTTAAGGACCGATCAAATGGCCCAAGAGTAGCCCAGCCCTACTGCCAGCAAAAGGTACCACCAGCATCGAGCCCCACCCGGGCGATGCACCAAGGCTGTTCTGGTACCGAACAGCCGGCCAATTCCATTCTAAGAAAGTTATCGCACGATGTGATCGGGACTGTCTTGGAGTATGTTCCTCAGTATGACTTGGTCAACTTGGTGCAAACACACTCAGAAATGTACCAGTTAGCCATCAACAAATTGTACCGACGGGTCACCGTGACGTTGAATGCGAATGTGGCCACTAAGTACAGCAGCTACCGGGAGTATCTCCTCGAGAACGGACACACACACATGAAAAGCTCGTTAATATTTTCCATAGAGCTGCTCCACCAGTTCTTGAACGCTATCTACAACAATCGCCAGTTGGTCCAGAAAGTCCATGTTTTCATATTTGATAAATGCGACAACGATCCAGCAATCGATATGGAAATCGTCCGGTCGAGGACTTTTGAGTTTTTCGGGCTGGTGTCCCAAAGGATCCAGTTTTTCCATATCACCTTTCATGATTTTGCAGATGGCATGACAGAATTGACCAATTTTTTGAAGTACGATAACGTCCGGAATAGAATATTCAAGCTCTTTGTAACTAGTTTCGAGGAGCTTTACACTCCGTGCATTCCCCAGAACTTAACTCATTTATTCTTAATGCTTGATGAAACAGAATTAGCAGTTCCCTATACGATAGTAGATTATCTTGAGCTAGATGACGACCAATTGATGAAGAAAAATACATTTGACATATCCACATATCCTTATAACGCCTTAACGAAAATAGAGCATTTTACATTGAACACCAACCTAAAAGTTGGATTGGAAATCTTGAATTGCATAAAATTACCTGATGAGGACTCAAAATTGAAGTTGAGAGAATTCACCATTTTCCATTCCCATAAGGAACTCTTCAAAGACACACAAGAGTATATTAACGACTTCTGTCTATCCACTGACAGAAAAGAGTATTTGAGGTATATGAATCGTTTGGATACCCGCTTGAAATTCAGTTCCATTAATGACAAGATCGACCTCACTCACTTATCCCATCTTACCTTGAATTTGGATTGTGATGATAGATGTGATACCTCCTGTGCTTGCTTTGAAAGGTTCTTTGATGAAATGGCTTTATTCTCTAGTGAAAATGATGGCTTGCCAAATTTACAGAGTTTCACATTCCAAACATTCCCCGATTTAGAATGGTTAAGACCTCACCAGATGTTGGAAAGTGTATTGACTCCAGTGAGTAGTTTTATTGAAACATTAGCCAATGTAAAGAAAATATCAGTCGATTTCTCCACCCCTGGATTCAAAATGTTCGACAGTAGTATGGGAATGTCAACTATTTTATTGAATAAATTGAATGAAAGGCTCATGGATGCTTTCTTTTTGAGTTTATTCTCTACCAAGAACCAACAAAGACTGATTGAAGGGTTGACTACACTTGAATTGCCTGATTTCTTGACCTCATTTATCTATTATAAGCCAGATTTCTATGAGTCTTTGCTACACACTTGTAAATGTTCAGGTTGTGATTTGGTGCTTAGAAAATTAAAAACTATGTTTTATCCTATTAGTGAAGCCGATCAAGAAGATCCACACTCTCCATATATTTCCAGTGAGTCAGCATACTACCTCGTAGGGTATATTTTAGGAAAATTAGAGGCTGACAGGGAGTTATGTGCTCCTATCAAAGATAAAACCAATAATTATGGTAAATACCCTCTTTACAAGGGAAAACCTCATACATTACATTCGGGATTTCATGAGCACAGTGTATGTGCTTGTGACATAAATAGTGACCCCTATGGTAGAAGCAAAACCAATATTGACAATTTGGTAACTACTTATATTGTGCATCAACTAGAGCCAATTGTGCGATATTTTGCATCCATTTTCCACAACTTACAGAAATTGATGATCCATGGAGTTTACTACGAGTATGACGAGAGTCGTGGCCGTTTGGTTCCGGTTTTCGATGACTTGGAGTATTCAACAAAGTTTTTACAAGGCGCCATGGGAGAAAGTACTCTTCCTTTTGGAGAATTCGAAACACTGTACAATCAGAGTTATTCCCGCATAACCTCACGTCCTGACTGAATCGAATTTTTTTTTCCTTTTCACTTGTTAGCGAGCCAATTGAAGGGTCAGGCTAAGTTTCACAGGTCTTCGTGGTTTCAAGACATGATACTTCTCATTAAAGAAATAGAAACTGGTTTGTTGACTAAAAGAGTTGATGTAGGAGGTGCTAATACAAAAGAATGGTGGTCGTGCAGGGTCGCGGACAGTGGCTTTGGAGAGAAATAGAGCCAGTTAACGCAAACACATGATTGGACAAGTTGGTGTTCTTAATCATGGCATAAAGTGATCTGGCAACATGCCATCGCAAACTCCAACTAATCATTGCCAAATTGACCACTTATTTTATTAGAGATTCCAATAAGAATTTTTTTTTTGTCTTGGTAAACAACAGGTTGCATTGGAGTGTATACTAGAAACTGCATGTATATTTGTTGAAAAATAAAGGTTACATCAAGATCTTTTTTATTTTGTACCAAATAGGGTTTTTAGTAGTATCGTTAGCATAGGCAAGATGCACAGGCGAGTGAACAGGAGAGATATAGCCTGGAGACTTGGGGTATTAATATGGAATTACAACTGGAAGTCTCGGAACTTCACCGAGATTCCGAACCGAGCCCTTTCCCGTAGTGCCAGGCTCACAGTGGGCGATGTTGTGCTTTGCAGCATGTCCTGTAGTAGCACCTGCCTGTTTTAAGTGAAACTAAAATTATCATGGACAAAAAAAAATTACCAGCAAAGGGTGGGAAAAGATGTCACCACTTGCAATGGCAGATTCACAACTTTCAGTCTTGTAATTACTAAGTCCGTGATATATCCTCTCGCGCCCCCATTAGGAATACTCGGGTACCAAGACTTCAACCGCCTCGGCTTAACCCCCACCCCCAATTGTTCGTAATATTCTGGCCCCAGTATCCAGTCAATAATGCCTGTCCTACAGGTGCATTGCTCGCCAACATTTGCACCAAAGGTATGATATGCTCTCCTGTGATGTGATGTGATGTGCTGTGTTATGTTGTCCTACCATACACCAACAATTCTAAGGGTCCTTACTGCTCGTCTAGTAAGGTGGGTTATGTAGAGGAAAGCTGATCTTTTTTTTTTGTCACATTGCCAGTCAACAATAAGTGTGGCCCCGCCCCTCGATATCACTTTCCACTGAATACTAGAGGCTGTCCCTCTATTATAATTTTTATTGCCTTGCAGTAACTATGATGAACGAATATATTATTTTCTTTTTCTTTTTCTTTTTCCTGTCTCCCCTACTTTAGAAGCTCGTACCCTGATGCACCCTCACTACTTCTACCTCTGCAAGTCAGAGTATTCTCTAATTTTTCTGTAGAAGGGGTGTGTGATATCATCTCTTCGCCTATAAGCTATAGGATCTGTATGTATGTGTTCGTATTTGCTACCGTCTACTTGCCTTATGCAGTTTGAGAATCAGTGTCTACCCTTGTCTACACTACACTACCAATCTGGTTCTCTCTTTCTCTCTCTCTCTTTCTTTCTCTCTCTCTCTCTAGCTCCCGCCTGTAGGCCTTTCCCAATTGATCGCACCCAAATAATCCCCTATACTTAATATACGATCTAGACCATAACACTCACCAAGGTTTAGTCGTAACATCGTTCCTGTACCTTAATATTATATATTCACACAATCGTGGTACACCAGGATCGTGCATGGAATGAAGTGGGTTTTTTGTCGCTACATTTAGTGAATTTGATATCCGGCCCATTTATCATAATTAGCATTCCTTTTTCCGGTTTTTTTTATCTAATCAACGGGTTCTTTTACCATTTCCTTATATCTACTACACGGTGCCACCAATACCAAGTCCATCTACCAATTTGGTTGATACCAATCGTTTCATAAAACCCGCTTTCTTGTCGTTTGGATCTCATCTACCCGTATTTACAGGCGTGTACCAGCATTGACACTTCTAACAAGCAACAAGTGAAAACTTCTAATTGCCAATAATCCAATTCACCAACCGATGGATCCACACATGGCGTCGATGCTGTCGATGACGCTGGTGCCTCCGAACCAGATGCAGCAGCACCAGGTTCAACAGCACCAGCAACAGCACCAGCAACAGCACCAGCAGTTTCAACAACATCAACAACAACAAATACAGCAACAGCAACAGCATCCACAGCAGCAGATGCAGATGCAACAGCACCCCCAACAACAACATCAACAACATCAACCACAGGCTACCCAACAGATGCAGCCCGACAAGTCGTCGTATCATGTACTATTGACACACTTGGCTGCATATTTGAAGCAGAACGGGCACATTGAGTCGTCTCGGGTATTGCTCCAGGAAGTCACCAGCATGCCACGGAACGGTATCAATCCTGTGGACCTCAAGAAACTGTTTAACGATACACCACCCGACTCGTTTCTTTTGGAGTGGTGGACGGTGTTGTGGTCCATGCAATCGAGTATGGACCCACTGTTGAACCAAGTATTGAACCAGCAAGGACCAAACGCCAATCCTCAGCACCAACAGCAACAAGCCCATTTCATGCACTTACGAAGCTTGCAACAACAGCAACAAGCGGGCATGAATCCTGATATGCAACCCCCAAGAGGAGGCATGCCTCCACCAGCGTCAAGAAACCCCAATCTTACTCAATCACAGCAGCAGATGCGTCTACAACAGATGAAGTTACAGTACCAACAGCAGCAGCAACGTCAACAGCAGCAGCAGCAACAACTACAACAACAAGGCCAACAGACCCAGCTCCACTCGCCATTACTAGTGGACCCTCTGAATGGACCGCAAAGTGGCCAACAACAACCACCACCACCACAACAACAACAACAACAACAACAACAACAACAACAACAACAACAACAACAACAACAACAACAACAACAACAACAACAACAACAGCAGCAGCAGCCTCTGTCGTTTGTACAACCGGCAGTACCAAACCGTGGAGCTGACGACGCAATCAGCGACTACCAGAAGAATCTCCAAAGAATGGAAAACCAGAATAACTTTCAAAAGAAACAATTCCTACTCAGGCAGCAGCAACAGCAGATTCAAAGAATCCAGCAGCAACAGCAGCAAAACCAACAGAACATGCATTTAGGTAAAGTGCAACAAGACATAATGATTGGAAACGCATCTGGTCTGCAGCAACCAAACCTCCTACAACAACAGCATCAGCATCAGCCCCTGCAATTACAACAGGGCCAAAATTTACAACTGCAAGCACATCAACAACAGATGATGTTCCAGCTTCAGCAACAGCAACAGCAACAGCAACAGCAACAAGCACAACAAGGTCAAGGTGGCCAAAATCCAAATATTCGTCCTGGATCTGAAATATCTCCTCATATGGTTGTGGCTGAAGACCCTACCAGGCTACCAGATCTTGATTCTCATGAGGTGACCGATTTGTACACCACGTCTGATTCCAACAGCAGGGGAAGCAGTGCGTCAGGAAACAACAACATCGAAACCCCCAACAGCTCTTTAGGGGGCAAGGACATAAAAAATAACGACCATCCACTGCACCAGAACAACTTACAGTTCGAAATGCAGCAGAAGCGCATGAAGTTCCTCCAACAACAACAGCAGCAGCAGCAGCAGCAACAACAACAACAACAACAGCAGCAGCAACAACAACAGCAAAACCAGAACCAAAACCAACAGCCTCAACAACAAGTTGGCTTTAACGGTCCCGACAGTATGAATGGTTTCGTAAATCCTACTAGTACGCACTTTGGCAATTTCAATGGCGGAGTCAGTGATGACCTTGACTTAAAGGACTCGTCCTTGAACGGAGTAGGTGCCCAATTCATGGATTCTGACTGGTTAAGCCTGATGGGAGCAGGACCTGGAATATAGACAGACACCAGCCAATTTCAACATCAAATGTAAATCCAATTGTTGTGACGATTATAACGAATAACGCTTGATTTTTCATTTTTATTTAATTATTGGTTCAAACTAATCTTGGTGCTGTTTTGTTGCTGATAATGGCATTGTATGAATTAACTAAACAATTCTATTGGCTTTGTTATTATTTCTTTGCTCCTTTTTTTCTCTTTAATTTAATTGAAAGGAAGAAGGGTAAATATATTTACTATCGAAAGGGCCTTCACGCATGGGCCGGGATCTTGTTTTCTAGCTCCCTCTCTCGTTTTTGTGTATCACCAAAAGACAAAAATTGAGTTGATACTTTCCATGTACTAAAGTTATTTCGACTTGTCATGGATACGTCAAAAGCATCCCAAAATAATCAATGCCAATAGTTGAATAGTTCAACCTTCAAAATAATTATTTGCTGGTTATTGATTTTGGAATAGGACTTTTCACGCGTATCATCCAGCACATAATATAATCTCGCACAGTATTGCAAGAGCTGAACAGACATTTAAATATAAATACCCAAGATTGGAAACTTCACAATTTGCAATTCAAGTCGTACAATCCATCAGTGACTTTTTTCAGTTCTTTAATGTCGGGTCTGAATGGTCACAACACCATAAGGATTCTGGTGGGTTCAGACAGATATAAATTCAACGATCATTAATACTATTTTCATCTTTAAAGAATACCAAAAAAATATTGGTTTAACGATGGAGTATTAGTATTTCAGGCCTGGGGGTCCGAACGGGTGGAATCGCCTGTTTTAGGTTGACTGGACAGCTTTAGAGGATTGGCTGGTAGCCTGATAATACCGGTAGTTTCCAGCAGATGACCCTTAGTGTTGCATCAATATTGCCCTTCGTGCCGGAGGAAATTCCACCCCACTAAATACCCAATACTCAGTTACAGGCATGGCCCACAGCCACTTTTACCTGTACATTGGAGCAATACCCTGCCTTTTATGGCCGTTAATCTTAGCCGTATGCTATCCAATGTATCACATGACCCTACCGTACCCACCCTTACTTTTACATACTTACATACTTCCCTAAATTCAGTTAGTTTGCTTTGTATCGCTCTTTTTGAAGGGCCTAATTTGATCCAATGTGGCATGTGCATACATGCATGTGCTTACTTTTCTGCTTTAGGTATCCCCGAATTTGTAGCTCCTCTATAAGCCCTAACCTCCAAATCAACTAAACCTTGTGGTCTGTAGATTTTTCAGTCTGGTTTGACCTCGGAACCAAAATCTGGGGTTCGGTAACACAAAGCCCTCGCTCATCTCAGATGAGGGCAGATACCCACAGTGGATAAAGAACCGAGTAGAGCTGGGAATGGAGGAGGTTCCGAGGCCACCAAAGAACCTTCTAGAACAGCCCCCAAAGTGCCTACCTCAAATACAAATGGGCCGTTCTCCTCAATCTCCTGGTCCTTTTATCAGACAATTCCAAATCAGACAATTCCTCCTTTCCGCAGTTCCAGTCCTGCACACACGCACCGTTTCCTAAAAGAATAAAACCATCAAACCAAAACAAAGAACGTGATTTTCATCTCTTCAATTGCTTCTATGGACTGGTAAGTCGCCGGTACGACCATTCCAATCCCAGTCTGAAGACCAGCTCCTCCCTCCAATCAGACCATCCCGCGCCAGCGCCCTTGGATCCCCGCCAGTACCCGTCTGGGCGCCCTTTATCTGCTATAGTTCTTATTGTCATAAACTGATCCCATCATCAGCATTATCTTTATCACTTCCAATCACCTCCCATAGCATCACCAATTCACACTGTCCAGCCAAGTCCTGCCAAAGGTGCACGATTATCAACTTTTTCCCCGTTTTCATCCCACCCAAACTGCTCCTTGCCGCATTGAATCATGAACTTCGGGGGCTATCTTTCGGGATACCTCACGAAGAGTGATAAAAATGACACCAAGGACATCGACAAGGATACACATAATCGCAACGAAAACCAAAACCAAATCCAGAACCATAACCATAAAGATGTGTTTCGCGAGTTTAACGGAGAAATGAGCGATTGGGGTATTGAAGAAATATCGTCCAGAGCAACACAATCGGTACTGGGAACCGAACAGTTCAGACCCAGTATCCACTCACAGGTTAACTTCAATCATCATCCTCTAGACGACCCTATGAACCACGATTTCCAGTATTACTACGATAAACTTACCCCTAATCCAATCCCTGCTAGTACAGAAAACTTTTCCAAGTTCATCAACAAGTATTTATGTTTAGACAATGTCAATAATCAGTTCTGGGAAAAATTCAAGTATAGTTTGGTGGTATCGAATCTCCTTGATGACTCCATGATTTTATCGAAAAATGAAGAATCATTGAACGATTTAATGAAAGAGCAAGTAACAACTCCCACCAGATCTTACGAACATCATACCTTCATAGATGGACTCAATTCCGATGGCTCGGTCCTCAGTATTTTAAATGTCCATTATAACTTGAAATACCCTTTAAAATATAATAATTTCAATAATATTCTTATCATCATCAACCTCATAATATTTCTCCTTAAACAACAAGCATTTCAAGGAAGACAAAAGGTCCTCTCTTCATCAAACCAAATCAAATTATTTAAGATCCTTCTAATTGTATCATCTAAATTAATCAAATACAAAAAGTTCAATCAATATATCAAATCATCTCAAACCTTACAAGCCCTCAATAAGTTTTTAATAATGAACTATCAACTCAACAAAAAAATCATCACTAATTTAATCGCCTATAAAGAATTGGATGTATTTAATTTCTTAGACCAAAAAAAAGAAGAAATGTCTGTTTATAAGAATGAATTAAAACGCTTACTTCTTCATTGTTTAAGTTTTCTTAACTTCAATCTCAAGTCCTCCATCCTTACTTTACTACCTTGTTTACAAGGTGATTTATTTGAACAATATTGTATGATCAATAACGTTGACCTAGACTTGTTAAAAGCCAGTGAACAAGAAGAAGAGCAAGGAGAAGAAAGATCTGCTCTTGATCAAATTGTTCATGATATTAAAATATTTAATCAATTACGTAAGATCATGATCTGTCAATTATTAACCTTTAATGAAACCCCCATCAAGAAAAACTTTTTCATATTTAAATTAATGGACCATTTTCATATAGATAGTTCTCCATCCACTAATTTAAGTGAATCATTATACCTTTCAAGTATTCAAAAATTAGATATTTTAATCAAGGTTTTCGGAGAACATAACCAAGTACTTGATAATTTCAATTCTACATTCGCAAGATTTGCTGTTGTCTATTCTAATCAAATGATGAAAAGTCCATCCATTGAAAATCAAGACATTTTGGCATTTAAAGATGTCAAGAAATTTGAACCATCCAATGGAATTGTAACAATGATTAATAAACTAACTAATTTAACTACTAATTTAAGTTATTTCAACAAATATAATCAATCAACCCAAGGAAATTTGGATGAATTAAATGAAAAGATCATGATTTTCAATCAGTTCAATGATGAACTCAATACAGTCAAACAATTATATCAATCCAATTTAGCAGGTTTACAAGGAGAACTCAATAATCAAGATGGTAATTTGTCTCCAATAAGTACACAAACATCATCTCCAGTAGTTAGTGATCAAGGCTTAAAATCATTCCATAACTCCTCAATTAAGAAGAGATTTTCGTTACCAGCAGGAAGTTTCAAAACTCCAAATAGTCCAATAAGTCCAATAACACCTCAAGTAGAAGGATCTCCTAATACTGATGGTAAGAAATATAAACGACTTTCAACTGGACTTCAATTAGGTTTGCTTACTGTATTTGAAGAACCTAGTAAAGAAATGAATGGTAGACGAAGCAAGAGATCAAGTGGATCAACTAGTAATCCTGCTGCTTATGATGATAATTACATTAATATTTTACCTCCTTCAGGTTATGAAACTTATAACAAACATGCATTAGATCAGCTTTCAAACAAGAAACATAGTTTCCGAAATTCCAATAGATATTCCTTAAATTCTGTCAATTCAAATGTTAGTGGATTATCTGATTTGATAAGCTCTACCCAAATAACAAGTTATATTGACAATGAAGAAGAAGGTCTTATCAAAGGAAACTTTCCTAGAAATGAACATATTTCTACGGAAGAATTAAAGCTCAAATTAGAAGAAAGTTTTAGCAGAATATACAACTTGGAAAATGAAAATAAAATTCTCAAGTTGAATAGGACTAAATCTACTGGACAAGAACCAACAACTATAAACGAAACAGGGAATGGGACAATAAATGGAGAACATGCCGAAAATGGCATAAATGGCGAAAATAGATCCAATGGGTCAAATGGAATTGATGAATCTGTTCGTTCAAGTATGACCCGGCTCGGCACTCGTCAAGATGGACTGAGTGCTTCCCAGAATGGTCATATAGGAAACGGACTGAGCGACCTACCAAAAGAGACAAAGAATGGAACTAATAGAGTATCGGTGTCGTTTTTGTCGGAACTAGAAAATTCATTAACGAAACCCAATACATCCCATGAGATTCTTGAATAACGATCTAAAAATAACATTATCAATTCGGACGCCAATTACATACACACAAAGAAAACTCTTTATTATCCCCTGAGTGTAATACTCTCCAAATTTCAAAAAAAAAAAAAAAAATCAAATACTATACAGTGCATTTGGATCTCATCCCTCATTATACACTAAAAAATTTAAACATCAAGCTACTACAGATTATACAATCTCCATACTCTAATTATTTATAGACCTTAAATGGTACCAAATTGCATTTTTATTCTTTCATACATTTTTATTATGCCCATTGTACATCACTTGTGATATATGTTCTTATTAATTCATTAATATACAATTCTATACAAACTTGTAGTCCTAACCAATAGATAATTGGTTCTACTAGGACAAATTTTACCCTGGTTACATCTACAGCTCACTAGGTTCAAGACATCACGATGCACCTTTAGTGGAAGATTAGACTAAATTGATGGAGTAACTGTTCCAGAAAATCTTCCTTCTCCTTCATGGTACATTTCTTCCAACTTCTTGGTATTCAAGGTAACTTTTTCATCAGGGGCAGGAGTACTGGAACTAGAATCATCCATCTTTTCATCATCACCGCCCAATAACAAAAAGGCGACATCCTTCTTCTTATTGGCAGCTTCTTCCTTCTTGCCAATCATTCCCTTTCCTTCCATGACAACTTGTTGGACTTGTTCCTTCTGTTTAGCTCTATCTCTCATTCTTTCTTCAATGGTACCTCTGGCCAATAAACGATATACTGTAACTTGACGAGTTTGACCCAATCTATGGGCTCTATCCATGGCTTGAGAATCGATGGTTGGATTCCAATCAGAATCATAGAAAATAACGGTATCAGCAGCTGTTAAATTAATACCTAACCCACCAGCTCTGGTAGATAACAAGAAGATGAAAATTTCTGGTTTGGTTTGCCAGTCATGGACCAAATCACGACGATCATCCAATTTAGATGAACCATCCAATCTAATATATTTATGTTGCTTGAAAGTAAGATATTCTTCCATAAGATCCATCATTTTGGTCATTTGGAAATAGATCAAAACACGATGATCGTTTTGTTTAAGTTCAACCAATAATTTATCCAACTTAGCCAATTTACCAGCATCAGTAATAAATCTGGTCATTGAAGGCATTCTGATACTAGAGTGATCGAATTGCTTGTTCAATGTTTGTGGTAACATATTAGATGGTGGGTAAGAAGTTACTGGAACTCCCTTGGTGATTAAATCTAATTCAGTTGATAATGATAATGGTACCAAACTGGATCTAATAGACTTATCAAAGAGAACATCATTCATCTTATTCATGTATGACGAGGAGCTAGAATGAGGAACAATCGGTGGAGCAGAAGCCTTCGGTTCAGCAGCAGGGTTCAAACTATTAATTCTCATTTCATAGTATGCATCATCTGTAACATCATATAATTCTTCAATGGTAGGAGAGTTGGAAACAACTGGTGCTTCATAATCACAAATCAAAAATTGCCTGGAAACTGGAGTGAATTCACCTTCATACAAGTATTTGAATCTGTTGGTGGAGACAGGACCAGTTATGCTGCTCTTGTGAATGGCCCTTTGAATAACATTTTCTTTGGAGATTTGGTTCAATTCTGTTGGAGAAGTTTGCACGAATCTCAAGAATGAAAAGGATTCATTTTCCTTGGTGTTGGCAGGATCATAAATATTGAATTTATCGAAAACACTATTCTTGGAGAGTTCATCATTAGTGAAAGATGGAGTCAAAATGCCATCGTAGACCAATCTTGGTAAATCATAACGGATCAAGTTTTCAGTGGTATAAGAGAGTTCAATATCATTGGTTTCTCTCAAGAAGGAAGCAGTTTCAGCAAAAGATGCCAAAGAAAGTGCAGACTTAACATCGGCTCTTTCAAAAAGATCTGGATGGTTACAGACCTTACGGAATTGCATGACTAAGTTGATCAAATTGGTAGTATCGTCATTAGAATTGGAATTAGAATTGTCCAATAAATCCATAATAGAAATTTGAGACTTTAACATTTGGTAATAACGTTTTTGTCTATTGGTTAATTCACAGAACACATCAATTTCAACCTTGTCACCCAATTCACTTTGAACATTCTTCTTAATACGTCTCAACATGAAAGGTTTTAAAATCATATGAAGTCTTCTTAATTGTTGTTCATCCAAATTAGTATTAGATTGAGCATGACTTTCAATATCCTTTGAGAACCAATCACTAAATTCATCATGAGAATCGAATAATGAAGGCATAATAAAATGAAGTAAAGCCCATAATTCTTGCATAGAGTTTTGAATTGGAGTACCAGTCAATAATAATCTATTACGACATGAAAATGATAATAAAGATTTCCATCTTGAAGATTGAGAAGATTTAATAGCTTGAGCTTCATCCAAAATCATGTATTGCCATTTCATTTTTTGAAAATAAGCAGCATCAGCTACAACCAATTGGTAAGAAGTAACCAAGACGTGGAATGGAGCATCTTTACCGTATCTAACGTTTTTACGATCCCAAAACTTTCTTAAAATCTTACGATCTTTAGCATTACCCCAGTATGGTAAAACTTTAAATTCAGGTACGAATTTAGAAATTTCTTGTTGCCAATTGTGTAAAGTAGAAGCAGGAGTAACCACTAAAAATGGACCCCAAATATTATGATGTTCTGCCAAATATGCTAATACTGAAATAGATTGGACGGTTTTACCAAGACCCATTTCATCGGCCAAAATACCATTAATACCTTGTTCATAAAGATTGGCTAACCAATTAAGACCTTTAAGTTGATATTCTTTCAAAGTACATTTAAGTAATTCTGGTTGAGCAATGTTGACATCACCAAGAAGAGTTGGATTTTGGAAATTCATTTCATCACCATTCTTATCTTCAGTAGGAGTTGGTCCATCGAATTCACGAGCTTTAGATTGAGCAGCTTCCAAAGCATTTTGGGCATTAGCAGCTGCTGCATTATTAAACGTTTCATCATCATCATTATCAAAATCAAGAGAATTTATATCATGAGTCTTAGAACCATCAACATCAACATATTTATCATAATTAGATTTATCATCAGCTTTAAGATTTGGATCAGAATCTTTACCTTCAATTTCATCAGTTTTAATCTTTTTACCAATAAAATGGGAATATAATTCTGTTTGAGTAATCAAGAAATTTAATTTTCTAGATTGTCTCTTTGCTTCTCTTTCTTCTTCTTCTCTCTTTGCTTTATCAATAAGTTCCTTTTCATGCTTCTTACGTAATTCACGTTCGATTCTTTCATTACGTTTCCAGAAATTGAACATTTCTCTCATGGCCCTTCTTGCTTTAGTAGTAAGATCCTTTTGACCTTTATTATTCTTTAATTGCCATCTCTTGGCTTCTCTAGCTGCTAAAATAGCAGTTTTTCTTAAATTAATAAGTTTGGCTTGAGTAGATTGTTGTACAAGTCTACTAACTTTAGGACCATCTTTTCTAGATAAATCTTTCCATATAGCAACATAAGTATTATCATATTGTTTGACAAGAGCTTTTTGTTCTTTGGTAGCACTTTTCTTGGTATCATCAGCACCAGTATCATCTTCTTTCTTGATTTTAAGCTTGGTAGTCTTGCTATCATTATCATAATCTTGCTCTTCATGTCTTGCAGTAACCTTTCTTTTGGATCTCTTAGAAGGAGGAGAAGTTTCAACATCCTCAGAAGTTGGTGACACTCTTTTAGGTCTAGTTTTTTTCAAATCATCGATATAATCACCATTGGTGACTGTTGGACTGTCTTCAAAAGGAGAATAACCAGGAGTTGAACTGGCAGGCTTTTTACGTTTAGGTTTGGAGTCAACCTTATTAACTTCACGAGTATTACCCCATTTATATTCTCTTCCTCTGGTGGTATTGTGATGAAGAGGTTTTGATGAATCAAGATGATGAAGGTCTTTGTTCTTATTGGTATCAGAAATCTTATTGTTTCTAGTAGAAATATCTTCAGCAACCACCAGTTCAATATGATTGGAAGAGAATCCATGGGTTTGGATCATAGTGCTGTTGAGTCTTGCTTCATCGAATTTCAATAACTTATAGGCATTAGAAAGTTCCAAATTCTTATCAAGAGAATTGATGATATTGACATTGGCTTCAAAGGCCTTTTTGTATTCAAGATCGATTTCTCCTTTGATACCACTACCATTTAATTCTTTGGCTTTGATAGGTTCAACGATACTTGATTGATCCAGTCCAGTGTCATTGGGAGGAGGCGTAGAGCTATCGTTAGATAGCATGGTGGAGATATTCATGGTTTGTATGGGGATTTGGATACAAAACTACTGAAAAATTATAACAAATAGTCAGATAGTTTGGTTCTCTGGATCCCGATTCTTTTGGTTGTATCAACAAAAATAAAATAAAAAAAAAAAACCGATAGAATGAATGGATTGGGGACTGGTTGAAAGTGGTGGGGAGAGATGGTTCAATATCGATGGAATACAATCGATTGGTTGAATGGTGATTGATTGGTTCCAGTCCGGTGGAGGTGGGATTTGAGGGTGAGTTTGGATCGACAAATGTGATTCCGAAAACCGTCAAAGCGTTCAAGCGTGGATGGCGAGTAGTGGGAGTTTTCACAAGGGTGAAAGTTTTTTTATCTTGGAGTTTTGGTGATACCCAACCATCAAAAAACCGTACACGTGAATGCCGGGTGCCCGCTTGGTGCGAACGGAGCTTTTGGTGCGGACAAACCTTACAAAGCACCCACAACCACAACAAAAAATATACCAGAGAGCCAATTAGAACTACAAGAGAATTGGACTGGGTTTTACACGGGGCAGAGGGTCCAGTTTGAACACGTAGAGAACATTGGTTACGCTTAGAAGGGTCCAGCTTGGGAACTGCACACAGCACGCTGGGGTGGGTTTTTAGTGTCGTCACTTTTCGTGCCCAAATTGATGGTGGTTCTGGTTCCACTTTGAGAGTGTCGATGTTTTTTTTTCTCTATTGTATGGCACCATTCACACTGGCAGTGATAGGCGGGTGGACGACGTGATTGGTGAAGCCCCGAGACGTGTTTGGGTGTGATGTGTGGGCCTTGGTGGTGGTGGTGGTGGTGGTGGTGGTGGAACTGGTTGCCCCAGCGTGGCCTCTCAGTCTCGGTGGACTTTGAACCGGCCTGTTCAGTCTCGCTAGATCATTAGTGAACAAACGTACTGTCTCCCACCGGTCCCACCGCGCCCACCGTGCCCACCGCTGCCAGAACTCCTGGAACCAGCAGATCCACCATGGCCTGGAATCTGGCAAAGCCCGCTGCCTCTAATGGCCGGTTGCGTGATTGGCTGGGATCAGCGACTGGTGCTTACTACGTTTCTCATCACTGGGAAATCATGGTAGTGGTGGAAAAACATCCAAACCCCACCAAAGGTCACATGCCACTCCACCACCAGTCTCGGTATCTTGGGTTGCTCCCAGGGTTCCGGCCGTAGTCACGCCCTCGCCAATGCCCCCGTCCTATTGGCCCCTTCGCCATCGTCTTCCTGCCACTACGCTTATCTCTCTGACAGGCACTCTCATGGACGTCTAACCCCGTAAACCCGAGTCGCTGGACCAGTTGCTGGAGAGTGGTCACGTGACCGTCTCCCTTTCTTCAACTTTCTGGGCCCACTACCACTACCACACCACAACCAGTTACAACAATCGCCATGGAACACCCAGCTTTCACCTTATCAGGATTATGTGCCGTCGGCGGTATCATGGGATACGCCCGTAAAGGCTCTGTGCCCTCGTTGGTCGCAGGCCTCACTTTTGCCGGTATCTACGGTGGTGCTGGCTACTTATTGAAGCAGAATGCCGACTACGGTTTGGAATTGGCTTTAGGGGCCTCCACCATCTTGTTGGTGGCTGGTATCGGTAGAGCCATTCCAACCGGGTTCAAGAAGCCAATTCCTCTTGTGCTTGTTGCTTTGGGTGGTCTTTCTACTGCTTATTACACCAAGAAGTACAATGAATTCTACCCATTCCTTTGAGTCGACTGGTTGTTGTTTGATGTTTTTATTTTGTGACCAAAACCATCTTGTGCCTGACAATGCCAATCTGATGTGTGTTTTGGATTGCCTCTATTGAAGGCCAAGCCAACCCTGTAAGTAGTTATGTTGTGAATAATATGAAATGTCGAGCCAACCACGTAGTGGAGTGAGATGTCTAGAGGCATCGTAAGTGGTGTCACAAGACGACAAAACGGACCAAGAACTCCGAGCCAGTGGTCCGCGGTGGTTGATCCATAGGCCTGGTCTGCCTGGCCTGCTTGGTCTGTCTGACACCCACTTCTACTTTTCAATGGAGTTTCACTCTATGATTTCCACAGCAATTGGTGACGTAGTGGGCCTGGAGCTGTGGCAGAGTTGCTTGATGGTGTGGGCTGCTTCTAATCACCCAGTTGCCTTTCACAATTGCCACCATTGCTACTGTCCACAGGCGAAACCACCACCACCACCACCACAAACGTAACAAGTCCGAGATTTCTGCCCCCTTCAACGCCAAAGTCACCGAACAAAATAACAGCCAAGACCAAGTGGTTTTCTTTTCCCCTACTGACGTCTGGTGGGGTTTCGCTACTGACTAACGGTTAAGATCCAAATCCCAGTAATCGCACCAATCAAAACGTCTCCTCTGTTATCTCCACCATGATGATGGACTAAAAAATTATTCTACGACATTTGATGTCATAACACCAAAAAAAAAAAAATACTCGTATTATGCAAAAATATTTCGTTTAATATTGGGTGGTATCTATACAACAAAACCAAAGGTAGGATCCGCCTAACCTTTAAATAAAAGAACTAAAATCATCAAATGAGAATATAAAACAGACAAATTCATCACAAACCAGCCAAGGCCAAAGCCTTTAGTTTCTTTTTTTTTGATTTCAATTATTCCAAGTCAACCACAGAAATGGATCTTGGAACTTCAACTCTGTTGGTGTCTTGCAACAAAGGAGAAAACTTACTTGGTTCAGCAACAGATTCTAATAAAGGAGATGAGACTGGAGAAACATTTGGAATGACAAATGGTTCAGAAACATCAGTGGATAAAGTTAAAAATTGTGGAGCTGGAACTGGAGACATGGTAAAATAATTGAGTAATTGTGAAAAACCAGGAATTGGGAGTTTGCAGTGGCCTTTTATACCATGCTTTTCTGCCTTGGACATTAACCTCCGTCTTTGTATCGATCACTAATCATGCTATCAGCTAATCTCCGCGAGTCATCCCAGTCAGATTTCGGGTATGGGGAAAAAAAAGTCCGAAATTTGACGGACCGAGGGACAAAAGGAAGTAGGGCTCCACAAGGTCAAACGAGTCAATTTTGGGGTCTTTTGACCCGGACAAGTCCTCTATGGCTTGGTACGGGGTATTATCGAGGGCCTAACTGTACGCCAGAGCACGTACTGGGCCAGAACCATGAGTTCTGGCTGAGTACACCTGGAGAATACGGGGCTCACTACGTCATCCCGTGTGCGCCGGAGGCTCGTATTCGCACGCACGACCTCGGAGCGTTAATCCCGTCTCTTGAGTCACCCAGGAGCCGCACGTGAAAATGGTCCTGCCGCAGCGTGACCGGTCATGTGATGTGCCTATGCTCTGCACGTGCGTGCCCATGTGACCCGTTCCACCATCCTACACCTGTTTTAAACCATTAAAGCCCTATTATTAATTTTACTTATATATATAATGATTTATATAATTTAAGCTTCAGCTTCAACTTCTTCCTTGTCTTGCTTGTAAGACTTGACGGTTGGAGCTGGGACAACTTCATCTTCATCCTTGGCTTCAGAGATCTTGACAGCATCTGGTAAAGACTTTGGACCAACTCTGTTGGTAGCTGGGTCTCTCATAATCTTGACCTTGATACCTAAGACACCTTGTCTCATCAAGACGTGTCTGATGGCAGTGTCAATGAAGTCCTTGGTTGGTTGACCAGAGTGGATCATGAAACCGTCAGAGTACTTTTGAGACTTGGCTCTGGCAGCTCTCAACTTACCGGAGATAACAACTTCAACACCCTTGGCACCAGCACCCATAGCGAATCTTAAGACACCGTAAGCGGCTCTTCTGATTGGTAAACCACTCAACAACTTGGATTTCAAAGCTTCAGCTTGAACGGCAGCGGACAAACCTCTGTCTTCGATTCTTTCGGCGTAGATAACAATACCTTCTGGGGCAATCTTGAATCTCTTGACAATCAAAGAGGTCAATTCGTGGATTCTTCTACCTTGTTCACCTAAAACACCTTGAGTGTTAGAAGCCTTAACAATAACTTCCAACTTGGTTGGGGTCTTTCTGACTTCAACACCACCGTAACCTTGTTCGGCCAATTCTCTGGTGAAGAATTCGTTTAATTCGGCGTAGAAAACACCGTCAGCGACTAACTTTCTCTTCTTGGATAAAATAGTAGAAACCATTGTTGTTGAGTTGATGAAGAAGAAGAGTTTTCTTTGGGGTTGAATTTTCACCTATGGTGAGAACGAGGGTAAAATTTTTCATTGGGCGCACACGACCTTTCTCATGGAAAATTTTTGTAAAAATCTTGCTTATGTAATTTGGCGATACACGACTGTGGGACGGTCAACCAAACCCCTACCAAAACTAGCGGCCTGGGGTAGTATAGATGACGGAATGTTGTTCCATGCGTGTTATTAGGGTGAAAGGGTGTGACCTGTGACTTTTATCTTTTTGTTTCCTTTCGTCTTGGCCAAGTTTACGTGGGGCTCCAGGTATGCTGTTTATGTAATTTATTACTAATACAGATCTGCCATCCCATCGCATCCATTGCCCTTAAAAGTGTTCTCTTTCGGGTAATTTGGCTCGAATCCCATCCACCAGGATTGTCTCTCTCAATAAGTGTATTTTGTATGCCCCCTATACATTTTTTACCTTACTCTTACTATACTTCTCTTAAGATCGTGTGACCTTCTGTACCCAATATTCAAACCTGTTTCTCAATCAAAGCCTGGTTAGCTCAATCGGTAGAGCGTTTGACTCTTAATTACGAGGTATCAAAAGGTTGCGGGTTCGACCCCCGCATCGGGCTTCTTTTTTTGCTTCCTCTTTGTATGAGCAGCTTGCATCTGTGATCTATATCTTCAAACTTTTCTATAATCATCTCGTCACGTGATACGCCCTATAACATCCCAACTTACAGCCCATACAAGAAGCCTCCATGGTTTCCCTAACTGTGGGTCGGTGGGTTGCATGCAGATGAATACTGATTTTCTCTACTTCTTTATACAAAAATTGTACACTAATATTTGCTCAGTTTTCATGATATTGCAAGTACTATTACTATTAGACATAAATGACTTGAATACACACTGATCTGCTTATCTCACTAGAATAAGTTCCATTTATACCTTTGAGCTGAAATGCTTGAACATTCTCATCTTATATCCTTCTCTTCTCGGTCCTTCTTTACTCACAATTTCAGTATCTTACCTGATTGTCAGGCACCTAATTTGGCTGCGAAAAACTATAATAACCAACTCTTTCCTCTTCAAGTAAAGTATAATCACTTCATCTAATAATCAACTTCCATTGATATTACACTCACTATATTAATGATAATCACAAATCGTCTATAATGTATTATTTTATATATTTTACATGCTATAATAGCTTTCTCTTTTTTTTTAATAATTATGCAAAAAACACAATTCCTTTTAGAAGTTGTCACCAACCCATTCTCTGGCGGATCTGAATAATTGGATCCATGGACCGTGATCACCCCAAGCCTTCCCTTGTTCAGTTGGGTACCAAGAATTGGCTTCCTTTCTGGTAACTCTTTCAGGGTGAGGCATCATAGCCAAAACTCTTCCGTTAGCAGAACTAATACCAGCAATACCAGCTGGAGAACCATTTGGATTGAATGGGTAATTTTGAGTAACCTTACCATAGTTGTCAACATATCTAATGACAGCCTTATCGAAAGATTCTTGGGTAGTAGAATCTTTGAAAGTGGCTCTACCTTCACCATGAGCAACAGCAATTGGTAATTTGGAACCCTTCATCTTTTGTAAGAAAATAGATTGAGACTTAGCTTCTGGATCAACTTCAACCATGACAAATCTAGCTTCATATTGTTCAGATAAGTTTCTTTCAAAAGTTGGCCAGTTTTCAGTACCTGGAATCAATTCAGCAATTCTACTGAAGAATTGACAACCGTTACAAGCACCAAAGGCAAAAGTATCGGTTCTATCTTGGAAGAACTTCTTGAATTCAGCACGAGCAGTTTCATTGAACAAAACAGACTTGGCCCAACCAGCACCAGCACCTAAAACATCACCGTAAGAGAAACCACCACAGGCAGCTAAACCAACGAATTGATCTAAAGAAACTCTACCAGTCAAAATATCAGACATGTGAACATCGTAGACTTCAAAACCGGCTTGTTCGAAAGACCAGGCCATTTCTTGTTGAGAATTAACACCTTGTTCTCTAAGAATAGCAACCTTTGGCTTACCGGAGAAAGTCTTAGATTCCTTTGGATCATAGGTTAATTGATAAGATAAACCAGGATCCTTTTCATCGGCAATGGCTTCGTATTCTTGCTTGGAAGTAACTGGATTATCTCTCAATCTTTGAATGTGGTAAGAAGTATTACTCCACAATTGTTGAAGAGTACCACGAGTATTAGAGTAAACGTTAGAACCGTTGAAATTAACATTGATGTTAGCAGATTCAAAATCTGGCTTACCAATGACCTTAATATATTCACTACCAAGGTTGTTGGTAGCGAAAACATTAACGAATTCGTCATACTTGGAAGCTTCAATTTGGAAAACAGCTCCCAATTCTTCGTTAAATAATTCGGTGAATGAATCATCACCTTCAATGTTTAATTCAACACCAGATCTTCCAGCGAAAGCCATTTCAAAAACAGTGGTGATCAAACCACCTTCAGATCTATCATGGTAAGCCAAAACATTGAATTGCTTGTGTAAAACAACCAAAGATTGTAAGAAAGACTTCAAGACTTGGTTGGAATGAACAGTTGGAGAAGAATCTCCAATTTCTCTATAAACTTGGGCCAAAGCAGAACCACCTAAAGATTTCTTAACAGTAGCTGCTAAATCAACCAAAACAAGAACAGTGTCCGGCTTTTCAACCAATTGAGGAGTCCAGGTGTTGGCAGTGTTATCAACAGGTGCGAAAGCAGTAATGGTTAAAGCCAAAGGAGCAGTGACCTCCTTATCACCCCATTTCATCTTCATGGACATGGAATCCTTACCAACAGGAATAGAAACACCTAAATCTGGACATAAGTCTAAACCAATGGCTTGAACAGCTTCATATAATTTAGAACCTTCACCAGCATGAGATGCTGCAGACATCCAATTAGCAGACAACTTGACATGTTCCAAAGAAGGAATATCGGCTGCAAAAACATTCAATAAAGATTCGGCAACACACATCTTGGCAGAAGCAGCAGCAGAAATAAGAGCCAAAGTTGGTTTTTCACCCATAGCTAAAGCTTCACCTGTAGTCAATACAGTTTCACCTAAAGATGTAGCAGTAACACCAACATCTGCAACAGGAACTTGCCATGGACCCACCATTTGATCTCTATCAACCAAACCAGTAATAAATCTATCACCAATAGTAATTAAAAAATTTTTAGATCCAACGGCTGGTAATTGTAAAACTCTCGAAATAGAATCTTCTAATTGTAACTTGTCGGTAATGAATGGATATAATTTCAAGTCTTCAGTGGTAGCAACCTTAGACATCTTTGGAGGCTTACCAAATAAAACAGACATTTCCAAATCAATTGGAGTGGAGTTTAATAAAGAGTCGGTAAGAACCAATCTTTGTTCGGCAGTAGCTTCACCAACAACAGCATAAGGAGCTCTTTCACGTTCACAAATCTTGGTGAACATTTCCAAGTTTTCTGGAGCAACACCCAAAACATATCTTTCTTGAGATTCATTACACCAGATTTCCATTGGAGACATACCTGGTTCCAAAGATAAAATAGATCTCAATTCGAATTTTGCACCCAAATCATTATCATGAACCAATTCTGGTAAAGCATTAGATAAACCACCAGCACCAACATCATGAATGGATTGAATTGGAGTTTTATCGGCACCTAAAGAAACACAAGCATCGATGACTTGTTGAGCTCTTCTTTGAAGTTCGGGGTTACCTCTTTGAACAGAAGCAAAATCCAATTCAGCAGAACCTTCACCAGATGAAATAGAAGAAGCAGCACCACCACCTAAACCAATTAACATGGATTGACCACCAAGAACAATTAATTTGGCACCTGGAGTGATCTTGGTGTTTTTCAAGGCCAAATCTGGTCTGATAGCTCCCATACCACCAGCCAACATAATTGGTTTATGGAAACCTCTAATTTCAGCTTTACCTTGATGGTTTTCAACTTCAGTGGTTAAAGTTCTGAAATAACCGTTAATTGCAGGTCTACCGAATTCATTGTTGAAAGCAGCAGAACCTAAAGGAGCTTCAATCATAATATCTAAAGCAGAAGCAATGTGGTTTGGTTTACCAACATCTCTTTCCCAAGGTTGAGGTAAATCAGGAATGTTCAAATCGGCAACAGAGAAACCAGCTAAACCAGCCTTAGATTTAGAACCTCTACCAACAGCACCTTCATCTCTAATTTCACCACCAGAACCAGTGGCAGCACCGGCGAATGGAGAGACTGCGGTAGGATGGTTATGAGTTTCGACCTTAACTAAAGTATGAACTCTTTCCTTGGTAGAAGTCCATTTTTTGGTATTAAAATCAGGAGTATAAACATAACCTTCAGGACCCTCAAACACAGCAGCATTATCAGAATAAGCAGAAATGGTATGTTGAGGATTTTTAGCGTGGGTGTTTCTGATCATCTTGAAAAGAGAAAGATCTTTCTTTAAACCATCAATGGTCCAATCAGCATTAAAGATCTTATGACGACAATGTTCAGAATTGACTTGAGCAAACATAAAAAGTTCAACATCAGTTGGGTTTCTACCAATAATATCGGTGAAAGCATTAATCAAATAATCAATTTCACCTTGATCTAAAGCTAAACCCAATTCTTTATTGGCTTTTATCAAATTATTATTATCAGAAATAATATCCACATGAACCAAAGGTTTTGGGTTATGATGAGCAAATAAATCATCATATTTTGGAGCGTTTTCATTGAAATAAAGAGTTTGAGTCATTCTATCATAAACAGAAGTCAAAATATCACCGGATAATTTCCCTTGGAAAGAACCACTGGTTTTGATCAATAAAGACATACCTCTTTCAATTCTTTCAACATAATCAGATAATCCACAAATATTGGCGATGTCGGTGGCTTTGGATGACCATGGAGAAATAGTCCCTGGTCTTGGTAAAATCCGGATCAAGTGATGATGTTCATCAAGTTGAATGGCACCAGTGGCCTCAGGAGAATCGCCACTAATCTTGGATAATTCAAGTAGCTGGGCGGCTAATTCGTTGGACCCATCAATCGGAGTATCATACTGTAACAAAGTATCGACCAAGGCCAATTGTTTTTCATTCAAATCTTGTTTTAATGAGATGTAATGAGTATAACTAGAAACCACCTCTTCAACGATGGAGCCTTGATTGAGGTTCTTCTCGATCTCCAGAGTCAAGTTGTTAACTCTGAACTGAGAGAGCGCAGTAGGCCCTGGTAAAATGAGGAAGCCAGACATAAAATATTGGAACTTTGAAGTTACCAGTCAAAAAAGATGGATTTGAGGGGATGGTTGGTTTTTATATGGGCCAGTTTATTGATGGAGAAAAATGACTCGGGCCGATAAGAGTCACGTGTGCCACTATCAATCAATAAACTGAATTTGCCTGGCAAAGGCGCGATGCGGTCACGTGACCACATCCCTGGCTCATCTACTAATTTTCGGAGGATGCATGGTAGGCAACCAGCGATGGCCCAAGGTAAACTCAACTTAAAGTCGAAAGGCCCAAAAGCTTCCAAGAAAGCCGTCGGCCCAAAGAGGTGTCAACCAAAGATCATCAAGCCCAAGAAAACCCTGGCCAAAGAAGCACAGAAATTGACCAAGATCCACGGAAGTCGTTTAATGTCATCCACTGAAAAATTGATTGCTGGAAGAGTTGGACATTTAGAAATCATCAAGGGATCCAGAAGAGCCGTTGAAAAGGCCGAAAAGGAAGCTGCCAAGAAGAAGCAATGAGGGAGGATATTCTTTCGTCGTTTCCCACCAAACCTGTGAATGAGGTTCAACAGGTCCCACAAGAAGTAAAGAAAGTACCAAAGTACCTCCAGGAAGACCAAGTAGAAACGGTAGAGCACAAGGGAGAATTAACCAAGGCAATACCAGAGATGGTCGCGTTGGAGCCAGACTTGGTCAGAGAGGAGGAGAAGAAACAGAGAAAGCTAAGAAGAACCAACAAGTGAAGTATATGGTATGGTGTACAATATGTACAATATGTACAATATGTTCTATACCGTCTATAGTATGTCATATTCCATATATTGTACTGTATGTTATTGGTGGGGCCGTTTACTAGTTATTATATTTTCTAATTAAGAAGCCGATACCTCTTTGTTTTCTGGTTTCCACGGGTTGTATATTAGATAATGACATAATGAACATAGCATTAAGGTGAAAATAGTGTGTAGGAAAAGGGTATTACAAGCTTAAATGAGCTGACCAAAAAAAATGGAATAAATTTTCCCTACCAATTTAATTCCACTTAAGTAACTGTACTAATAGAAGATACAGTATAAGCACTTCGTTATTTGACATATTCATTTTATTTGAATTATGGTAGTACACTATATAAATTAATTTTTGTAGGAGATGGAAATTGTGAACTTAGTCCTTAATAGCCTCTATTGAGATCTATTGAGGAATAGGTCTGTTGATAGCTTCTTGGGCTTCTAATTCCAAACTCCTTCTTTTGATATCCAATTCTTGAGATCTGACAAATCCCACTAATAAACCTCCAAATAATACTGTTAATCCGGTCAATAATGAATTGATAGGAACTGGATTCATATTGAAATATTCATGAGTAACTTTATCCATCACTTGTTGTAAAATATTACAAACACCAGAAAATGCAATAATTGTACCATAAATGGTACCGAAATTATCATAACCAAACACCTTGGCACAAAAGTCACTGACAGCAGTATAATAAAATGGTCTATAAACCACAAGTAATATAATACCAATATAAGTTCCTGGTAACCATGAAACCAAACCCAACAATCCAATAACGGTTGAAATAGTAGCAAGGATAGTTAATACTGCCAAAGTCGTGAAATTATCCAAAATCAATCCAATAAATGGAATAGATGCTAAACCTCCCAAAGGTAATGCCATATCAAAGAATTGATTAATAATAACAGCTAATTCTTCATTATATAAATATTGTTCTTGACTCTTAATAGTAGCCACAAAAAAATTAATACGTAACATTTGAATAGTGGTGAAGAAAGTCATTAAAATGAACCATTTTGATTGTAATTGGCTGGTTATTGAAGCCCCATGTAAAATACCAAAAGTACCACCAGAAGATTGATGTAATTTATTATCAGCATCCTGTTCATAAACTGATTTGGTTGATCTAATTGAAGAAAATGAAGCTCTCAGAACGGTTGAAGATTTTCTTGTCATGGAGGCTCTTCTCATTAAAAGAGAAGTGGTTTCAGTGATGGTTGGTTGTTGAACAAATTCTTCAGGAGCAGTACGATCTTCAGGTAATAATAAATCGGAATCTAAGGGTTTACCAGTTTCATCAATACCAGTTTCTGCAATTTTGGCCAAAGTACCGACTGTTTTATAAGAATCCCTTGGCATAATGAATAATTGACAGACAAAAATAAATGCTGGAACAACCAAATAATATGAAAAAAATGTACTGAGATGAATTTTCTGGATGTTAGTATAAACCAACCGGTATAATAAAAATAATGCTGAAGAAGAATCAAAGGCACCTGTCAATAAAGCCAAAATTAAGCCGGAATTTTTGGGGAAACTGTTGGCTAATTGGAAACATGAAATAAACACAAATGGACCGGCTAATGCCAATAGAGTATAACCCACCAAATAACCATCAAAGAAAGTCCAAGTGTCGGCGAATTTCAAGCTCAAGGATCCACATGCCAATATGATTGCACCCACCATCCCGGTGATTTTGGGACCATAAGTATCAAGAATCGAGCCCACTGGCAAGGCCGATATGTTGGTCACCATACATGCAATTGTGAACAAGAAGTTCAATGACAAGTCCTGTTCGGAACAGGCCAATGTGGACGAGCCGTCGTTGTTGTCATCTCTGGTCTTGACGTCACAGCGGTCTTCGTAGATATGTTCGCTAATAAGAATCGGCTTCAAAGCAGCAAACCCAAACACTGGCCCTGCTGCTAGCAAGCACCACACGATGGCACAGGTGACCTGGAGAAGTCTTTTGGCGAGAGGAGTCGTGGGAACCATCGGGAGTAGATGTAACTGCAAGAGAAGGCAATTGAGATGTAACTGGAAACTTTAACCTGTGAGAGAAGGAAATCAACCAATAAATGCTTTGGATGTCGCTAAAACCAGGACAAAGTAGGAGAAAGTAGGAGAAGGTTTGGTTGGTGGGAGGAGGTGAGTCACCGGACTGTGATGGTGGTGGTTGTAGCGAATTAGGGGTGGAACAACGCTGGGCTGGCAAGCGGGTCAGTGGTGAAAATTGGGATATATTTATGTGATTGCTTGCTTATCACCGGCTGGGATGTGGTTTGGTCTTGCTACTGATAACAGCAGTGTGTGCAGGAAGCGAAGGAGATGGCCGAGATTGTTTAGTGGGGACTTGAGCGGAGTAGTCCGAGAAAAACGACGATCAAAGAACGGTGGAAGATCTGGAGCGTTTCGTATTGAGGAACAAAAGGGTCTTGATGGAGCTGTTAGCTGGAGAACTCCGGAGTTGGGGCGGAATTGGCTCTATTTTTATGGTGTACATTTTGGGCCAATGAAACTTCAGTGTCGCAAGAGAGAATTGGCCCAATTGGCGACACTACTCAGGACGAAGGTCCACCGCCAAAAGTACGGGAAAACGACCTGAGTAGCACTGCTAAGAGTGTCTCGTGCTGCCTAGCCGTCACCCTGCAATTTAAGGGGGGGCCGTCTTGGTAGCTGGCTAATCTAGGCCATATGGCCAGTAGTGGGCTTGTCGCATTTGGTGTCATTTTTGCCGTTTTTTCACTAATAATTTTTTTTTTGGTTTTAGGTCAATTTTTGACAATTCTCGCTAATTTACCACTTGTAACTCCTACCCAATTAAACTACTCATTTGACTAATTGGTCTGGGAGTGGATATTTGCATTGTCGCAACTCGTCTAATTACGAAGGGGTTTATACACCATCTATTTTTAGCCTGCCAGTTACAATGTTGCGCTCTCTTTTTATCTCATATATTCCAATCCGGTTAAATAATAGTAGTGTTGTCTCTGGTAACACTTTAATGGTAGAAGAAATCAAAAATCACTTGGAGGAGGGGGGAGGGTTCATTGATCAACAATGGGGGTGAAATTGTCCAACTCAAATCATAAATCGTATTCTTTTTTTTTTTTTTTTATTTCCTCAACCATCACATTCTCATCTGACCTGTCATTTTATGTCAATACACATTTGGCCTCGTTATCTTTTTCTGTTTTTTTTTTTTTTTTTGGATTTGGCTGGACCTATCCGAACTAAGAGTGCAGTATATATTACTTCCCCCCTTACCACTACTTACCATGTGCTGTGTATCATATCTTCTTAATTGAAAGGGGCGAAATGCACCAACGTAGCTGTGGATAATTGTCTAATAATATCTTATGTTAGATATTTTATGGATCACACTTTTCTAATTCCATTTGGCTTCCACTTGTATGTTTTAAAATGGGGATATGACCTGTTCCACATTACGATAGCTCTTTTCGGATCTGGTGGCTCGGTGGAAAATATGGTGTATAGTAATAGCAAGCATGTTCAAGAACATAAAGCCAAAAATAGCTAAAACCACTCTAATAGCAGGTTTATCAAAAATCTTTTGAACCTTGGATTTCGGCTTGGATGATTCGGTACTGTCACTGTCATCATCTCTCTTGGCTGGAGTTGGAACTTCATACTCCCCAAACAGCGAACCAGTAGGTTGATGGAATTCAAATAAATCAACCGAATCAGATTGGTGAAATGAGGCGATGCGGATGGAACTGGTGCCGAAAAGGGCCAATTTGCCTAGAAGAAGGAAAAGTCCAACGACAACCATAACAAGGAAGGCCTTGACTCTGAAGCGCTGTTTTCTAAGCATGAGCTCTACGTCATCCTGGCGTTTTTCTGACATGTTTGATCAATAGTATCGAATGGGTTGTGTCCAGGTGTTTATGGCTTGCTCAAAAAGGGATGCGAAATGGGGGACGGCGTCACGTGGCGCTCGCGCCTGGTACTACGCGCACGTGACCTTCCTGGTGTATCTCATCATCAAAAATTTCCACTCTCCAAACACAGTATCACCAATCCACAATGTCAGGAATTCTCTTCGAAGATATGTTCATTGTCGAGTCCACGGACTCCGGCAGATACAACAAGGTCTCCAGAATAACAGGTCACTCTTCCACCTCCAAGGACATCAAAATCACCCTTGATATTAATGCTGAACTTTTCCCAGTGAAGGCCAATGATTCTTTAACCATCACCTTGGCTGGATCCTTGGGTAATGAATCTTCCATGTTGACCTCCAACGGTTCATGGAGACCTCCAAAGCAAGGTGACACCTCCTTGGCCGACGACTTCGATTATGTCATGTACGGTACCGTTTACAAGTTCGAAGAAAACGAAGGTGATGATAAGATGTCTGTGTATATTTCCTTCGGGGGATTGTTGATGCGCTTAGAAGGTGGATACCGCTCGTTGTCCAACTTGAAGCAAGAAAATGCCTACATTTTGATCCGTCATTACAAGGACAACTGAGCCAAATGAGCTGAACCTGAACCAACCAATATTCAACAGAAAAAGCCAATGAGCCCTTCAACGAAAACAATAGTGCAAGTTGGTGATGAGTAGACAGGAACCAAAAGGTGGAAGGAACAAAGGGACCAAAACGGTGGATTGCGAGCTACTGTGAAAATGACATCTTTGCTGATCAAAACTGGGCCTTCTTGTTTTATCTGTTCACCAAGCCTTTTTGACCTGTTATGATACTAAACCAGTGTGGTGTTTGACCATATTGGCGTCATCCATCATGAATTAAATAAGTCGTATTATCGACATGTATACTAATAAAGCAATAGAACGAACCAGGACTGTGTAATAGTGTCCCGATCTGTGTAGATATAACAGTGGGAGAATCTGTCAGCAAATGGCAGTGGCCGTATCGATCTAGGACTTGTATCAGAAGAGACAAGAGGACGAGAAAATATGGTATATAAGAGGAAGCTACTAGCGAGGACCTCATGGTCTATGAGTATTTCTTGTATCAACTTGGTTTTCTTGAGTGGGGATCTCTCTGTGATATATGACCTTATGGCTCATGGTACAATTAACTTTCGCACTATCACCAAACTGATCTGACCTACACCACCACAATGGATGACACAGATAAGCGTAAGTACCAGAGCAATTGGCTGGACCAGGTGGCAGGCATCGAAGAACTTGCTGAAGCGGACCAATCAATCAGCAACGAAGCAGGATCTTACTAACATTAGCTGATGCTTTGCTCAAGCAGGTTCCTCTTGTGAAGAACCCTTCGTTTCAGCCACCAAAGGCAGTGACTCTTAAAGCAAACTACAGCAAGTTGATTCCATCGTTATCATCATCATCAGTACCACCCAAGATCAACCTATCGCCAGAAGATCTAGACAAATGGAGCCACGAAGTCAATGAACTCAAATCAAAGGTAAGCCAACAGGACGATCCTGATATCGCCAAGTTCCAAGAATGGATCCACCAACAACAGGCAAAGGTTGCACCGGGCTACTCCTTCGCCGGCGTGATGCAACCGTCCAAGAAGAAGGTGGAGGCTGAAGTAGAAGTGGATGATCAAAGCGATGTGAATGAATTGGATAAAGTGTTTGGAAAGGCATCCATACAATAAAGAGGCTTGCCAAAAGAAACAAGAGCCAGGCGACACCAATAAAAGAATATCAATTGCATATAGAACGTGACACTAAGAGGCATTCAAACTGGCACCCGAGTCTCTTATAGCTACAAAACCACCATATTAATTACTTTTGTATTGTCTACGGAGGTCACTATCTAAGTGTGATCTGTACAAATCGAGTTGATAACTCATCAATAACCAAATGAGCTGGGTCTCATGTCCTTGGGACACCCGCTCTGGCACAATAAGACTGACTGGGCTGGAATCAGGATAGTCATGGCCAATTAGACCAAATACGGTTCAAGCTCCCACCCAAACAAAATCAGTGTTCCCTAATTATTCACATAGTATAAAATATATTTCTTGTATAACCAGCTGATGTGAATCTGTAGGCTTCATTGACAGTCTGCTTGATCAATATAGACGGCTGAAAAGAGCATTTGTTATCAAGAAGTGAACCCCATCTCATGGTCTTTCATCATCCTGAAGAGGTCCTATTTTTCATCACCAGTTCGGGTTCAATTCTTCTTGGCACTTGTAAACCTGTTCAAGCCACCCTTGGAGTTCACATTCCTCAAGATCTCTTTCCGTACCTCGTCATGGAGGCCCTCTTTATGGTCAAACTTGTGTATTCTGTTCTTGTTGGAGATTCCTGACTCCTTTTGCTTCTTCTGGTGAAGCTCAAGTAAAGTGGGTTTTGCGGGGGGTAAGCTGGGTGGTTTCTGCTCCTTCGCTACCTTGGGAATGCTTCCTAATTGGGGGCCCTGGATGTCGTCGTCGGAACTGTCACTGTCAGACTCAGCTTTGGGGGTAGTTGTAGTTACAGATTGTTCTTTTGCATCAGCTTGCTTGGATTCTAACACATTCGGAGGCTTCTTTGCATCCGCTTGTATCTTCTGCTTGGCTTCTCTTGCCTCTTTGGCCTTTCTACGCTTCTCCCGAAGCTCTGCTGGTATTTGGGGCCCTATCATCTTCCACCTATCAAACCATATTGGGTGCGGCGTATGCTGAAAAGTAGTGAATCACGTGCGCCGGCAGCTGATCTGCTCCACTGTTTATACTACACGATTCCAATCATCCATAATTCCGAAACGATTTGCTACACCATCTACCCGTCCATTTGTTCAATAGCTTCCACTTTCCTCTCCAGAATCCGTTCCGGTGTTACCTGCAAATGCCGTTCCGTCGATTCAGGTACATATTTCGTAAACGAATCGTCATACTAATTCTCATTCTAGTTATCTTCGTACAATTAGCATCAATTGATTCGTTAACAAAGCCCGAACTTCACAAGGTGGACATTATCAAGAAGAGGCAAGAGTTTGTGAACCCTGTGATCTACAACCAGCTACAAAATGAACCAAGGATTGAGAAGAAATGTGACATGTACTTCAAGAAGTTAACTAAACTACAACAGAGGAATCATCGTATTTTATCATTACAAGAAATTTATCAGTTTCCCTTTGATAATCTCGTGTATAAAGAGAAGAAATACATTCGTGAAAAATCGCTCCAAAAAAAAATTGAATTGAATGAAAGAGGTGATAGATTTCGTGAGTCGCATACCAAGTTTATTGTGGATCAATTTGAAGGATTGACCAGGACCACCTCTGAATATGAAAGACGAATGACTCAAGATTTCCGTCACATGTCTGTTTGGGGTAAATGTTTTTTGAATGAAGCTTCTTCTCTGGAAGACATATGTCATGATTATGAACTACAATTATATCCATGGCTCTCACAAGTCTGGCCCCAGTTTGAACATTGGGATAAAGAAGTATTGGCATCTAATGAAATTCCAATATATGACCAGGAGAAATACGATTCTGTTAAGAGCTCCAAATGCTTCATTCGATCATTAAAAGCTAGAAGTAACGGTAAAGGAATTGTTATTCCAGTCTATTTCACAACCAACGAGAAGAGAAAGAAAACCATCAACAATATAATCAGATTAATAACAGTGTTAAGAGGTATAAACAATGAGCTACCAATTCAAATTATAACTCTGGGACAAGGATTAAATGGATACGAAAAGAAAAAAATTGTTGCTTCTGGTAGAAAAGATTTTGAAAAGTCTCCAACCAATTCCACTATAGTTGAACTTCCTAACTTACCGAAGCAAGATATTTGGTTTGTAAACACACACCAGTCCCTTACTGAACAAATTCCTGGAGTTCCTGATTCCCAATGGGCATTTAATAGTCCAGACTTCAATTTTTCAACTAGTACGATTTTGAATTCTTTTGAAGAATTTGTTGTACTTACTCCACATACCATTCCGCTAGTTGGCAATTTGGAAAACGACTTATTCCAAAAAGATTTTTACAAATCTAGTGGAATGTTACTTTTCAAAGCACCATCTATTTATTCCAAGCCATCAAGTTTCCAACCTGGATTTCATGAAATTACTGGGCTAGTCAAAAAGTATTTGATGCCTTCAAAAATTGAGTCCGAAATTTTTGGTATTAAGGAACGTCAGGATGACTTGAATACTGACAGAATTTATAACGACAACTTCTTATCCTTGACTGATCCTAGTATGATGGTCTTAAACAAGTCTAAGGTATTAAGTGGATTGCTTATTGGAACCAATTTGCAACTACACAAAATGTTTAAGACTCGTTTCTACAAAGGAAACATTGACCATTTTTTGGAAGAAGTCAATCCTGAATACATTTGGTTAGGACAAGAAATTGCAGGTACCAAAAGACTCAATTTCCATGGTATTTATGCTGTGACAGCGGGCCATTTAACACCCAAAGAAAATATCAACAGTAAAAAGGCAAGCATGTCACATGAGCTTTGTTCATCCTCTTGGGGTCAAGTTGATGAATTGGAAGACGGTAAATTAATTTATTTGACGAGTCATCAATTAGAAAATTGGTTAGATTCAGATTCACAATTTAAGTCATATTTAGAATATAAATTTGCTAGTGAACAAGATAAAGCAAAAGAAAAAGAAAGGAACAATCCATTATTTGTCAAGAGCATTCTTAGACCTCCTACTATAGTGGACCCAATATATGAAGCAGGAATTAGGGAACCTAGTCAAGCTTGGATTTTGCAAGAAAATTTTGCAAATGCAAAGCAATATCCATACTGGTGTACTTATGATATAGTTGGAAGTCCAATTGGAGGAGCAAGAGGTACGGTGGTACAACTACTGGATGAGGAAGCGCAAATGTATAATAATTTGATAGAATTGTGGTTGACAGCTGCAACTAATTAAGCAACATAAAAAAGAACTAAGCCAACAACTTGCCAAACTAGCTCAATTCTATTTATTTATGGATGGTTTCTCTAGTTCACAAGATTAGGAAAGCTCCATTGCGGGCATTTAATTTGACGGTGGAAATTTTGGTTTTTTAATGAAGTTATGAAGATGAATAGTCTTCTTTAATCGTGATGTATTTTGGACCGTTTCTTGGCATCAATTTTTCGACAAGATACTTCGGTTGTATTTTATAAGCACTATTTTAATTCTATGTCAAAGTCAATGTGAAATAACAAGGGCTTGAGTCGTGTTGAGAATTATAGTTTGTAATTCGTATAGAATTAAGTTTCGGAGCATTCGGCTACGACATAGGTTTATTGACTACACATGGAATTTTAAAACGTTATCTTTAAATTAGCAGGCACTCCAACACTTTGAGGGTCAAAGTAGGCTTAACAATTGTCATATCCAGTGATTGGAGGATTAGATGGATTGGTTTTTCTTGTGAAAGATGAAAAAAAGAATGACGTCACAGACAGGATTCGAACCTGCGCAGGTAAAACCCAACGCCTAAACTGCTAGATAGCAGGGCGTCGCCTTAACCACTCGGCCACTGGGACTTCTTCGCTGACATAATTAAAAAAGAATTCTACGGGAGCACTTGTATGAGAGACCCTTTTTGCTAATTATCAGTGGATATAGATTACCCATTCAAAAAGAGATAACAATTGAGAAGAGTTCATCTGGATTCTGGAAAGGGTGTTTATAGCACGTTTCCAGGCAGTTTCCAACCAATTTTGGACCTCATCTGATGACGAATTATTTTTTAGATCTTTGCAATTATTCTAGAAAGTTACCAAGAATGAAAAATATGAACCGATTTATTCCCGAAATTATTAAAAGGAAAAACTACAGATGTTCCAAGTACAGTCTTTTTTATTATACTTCATACCTCGAGTCGGATATATTCATACCCTCGGAAATAAATGATTCATACCAGTGACCGGAATTGTTCATACTATATAGTTTATTATTTCAAACCTACTATAGACGAATAACTTATGGTAACTACTTCGACTGCCAGTACGATGGAATTTGGTTTTACTTAGATACTTAATTTCATCTA
>JAJMGC010000049.1:0-84292 GCA_030574995.1 Suhomyces maxii
GCACTCACGCCAGAGAATCACATAACAATAGACTCAAGAACACTGTAGTACCCAAAAGTAAAAAGGGCTGTCTGAAAGTGTTGAATAAAGTTATGATAGATATGTCGAATTAGTCTGAAAATTGGGTGCAAAAAAACAAGTACTACGCCGAAAGAACTAAAAGACACTTCAATAACAAGAGCCAAGACTTTGAGTTCCCTTAATACACATTACTATATACTATCTCACATTTAGATCCCGAATGAAACAATCGTTCGATCAGAGTGTTGTGTTAATTCATATATTCTACGACTAATTAGGAACAAGAATCAGCTTATAAAAGACCATTTAAGTGCTAATTTTCACAGTGGAATTGAGCAAAGAAGTTTCAGCTAGTCCAGCAGGCTTTTAACCAACTTCAACAGAACAATAGTCATCTACATTGGGTATCTTAGCAAAAAAAAACAATGTCGAGTCCAAAAAAATTGGGGCGAGCTGGGAATTGAACCCAGGGCCTCTCGCATGTTTGTAGTTGTTTCAATTCAGTGAACTGAATCGTCGCCCAAAGCGAGAATCATACCACTAGACCACACGCCCTAATAATGAGAAAAGTTGAGGGGTGGTATATCATACCAGCACAAATACACAAATGGATTGACCTCTACAGACGAATAAAGCCCGTCTACTTCCTTGAAACTATGTATATGGCTAACTGAGACCCATACCAGTATAAAAAGCGAGCAAAAAGAAGGAAAAATAGAACTTTTTGAATTTTTCGAATTTTTCAGATTTTTCACAAATACCAAAAATAGGCAAAAGAAGACCTAAATTCCCAAAACAACGGACGGGAAACGGAACATTAGAAGGCAGAGCAAGCGACACTATGAGCCAGCTAAAAACTGCCGAAATCCATCCGATACTGAGTTTACAGCACAACCTCCTTTTTCCAGCTGTTCGAGGCCTCTTTCAACTCATCCCAGAGCCACCTCTTGTGGATTTACCCACTCCACTTCTGCTCGTCACCCAGAATCCTACCATTATGGCCCCCTATACTTTTTGTAAATGTTACAGCATGTTCGTCCGCTTAATTGAAGCCGTTGTCTATCACGCTGAAAAATCACCAGAAACAACCTCGCAATCTCCGAGATCTCATCTGCTACACTTGTACCTTACCTATTGAAAAATAATCTCGAAAATCTCTCTTCTAACACACACTACCGATCTCTCTACCACACAATCTACCACACAATCACGGGTATCTATGCGGCTATCCTTCATATACGAGGAAGCCACGCCAACGGGAATTATAGTGGGCATTGTACATGCCATGAATACTGCACCAACTTTGTATAGTGTTGATGGTAGATCAAGTAGATGTACGGATGTTTTTTGACCGATTCAAAAGTGTATAAACACGCTGTTGCAGTACGGGTCTTTGGTCTCCTCGAAACCTCCTCCTCGATCATAAAACGTCCATCCTCAACTGGTCCCATCCATAGAAAGATCGGGATGTGGTGCGAAGAACGCGAAAGTGGATATATCGCGTGTGTAAGTTGTAGTTTCCTCACGTGGCAGATATTAGCAGAACTTCACCACTTTCACCCTTGTTAAAACCCACAACAAACCGTTCTTCCTCATTCGAATTGTACTATGATGAGCTTGATGAGCCTCTCGCCAAGGAGACTAGCGTCACCGGTTAATGTCATAGTCTTTTTATTCATTATAGTGGTGATTTTCAACATGGTCTTTTATGACAACCTCTACCTACAAGTACCGCAAGATAAACTCCAAACTGCCGTTGATAGAGTGGACAGTGCAGAATATACCAAAGAGCTTTTGCTCGATCTCAAGTCCGCCAAGGAACGAGAGTTGTTGGATGTTCTTCAAAAAGATATCGATCACAATAACCGTCAAAAGTTTATGGAAGATTTAAGAGATCAGATCACCACCAACTTTTCTGAATTTTTCAAAGAGGAGTTGGATGCTGATATCCGTAACAAGAACACCCAAGACTTGTTTACCGCCAAGAAGGTGTCGTATGACCTTTTTGATAGTTTAAAAGCTGATTATTTGAAGGACAACTCGCAAGATATTCAAGATGTTGCTATTCTTCAAGTCTTGAGAGAATTAGATATCGATAATACACCTGCTGGATTCACAGAAAATATCCAAAACCAAATTAAATCTAAGTTGGACAAGTCCAAGTGGTACAAGCATTTGATTACTGATCTCATGGTCAAATATGGTCCTACCGATGTGGAATCTATTACTGCTGAAGAAAAGGGTTCTCCATACTCTGGTACTTATTACAAGGATGTTCAACAACCTCCTGTTACCAAGGAAAAATTACTTAAAGACCATATCAAGTTATCTGACGAAAAGCACAAGAAACTTAAGGAATTGCATACTGGACTTGTCAATGCTTTAAAGCGTCTTGATGAACCTCCACGTGAGTTTGTTAATGGTAATGGTATTGTTATTTCCGGTGGTGGTGTCTATTTCGGATCTGCTTTGGTTGCTATTGGTCAAATGCGTGAAATGGGTTCCAAATTACCTATTGAATTAATTATCAATGATATGTCTGAATATGATCCCCAAATCTGTGAAGAACTTCTTCCAAAAAAGTTTAATGCCAAGTGTATTGTGATTGAAAAAGAAATTGGTAAGGAGCTTCTTGATTCTCTTAAATTATCTAAGTTCCAAATGAAAGTGTTTGGTTTACTTTTCAGTACTTTCGATAACATTATCACCATTGATGCTGATAATATGCCAATTAAGAATGTTGATGATTTGTTATTATCTGAACCATATCTTTCCACCAAATTCATTTTATGGCCTGACATTTGGCACAAGGGCGCTTCCCCATATTATTACGATATAGCTGGATTTAAAGTGGGTCGTACCGCAACCCGTAGAGATGGTCTTGCTAATGATCATTCTTGGACTGACTATGTCGCCATGGACCCTGATACTGAAATTGCTTACCATGATTTGGAAGGTGTTCCTGAAATGATCGGTTGTGAAACCGGTCAAATTGTCTTTTCTAAAAGACAGCATTTCAAGTCTTTTTTATTGACTTTATACTATAACATGTATGGCCCACAATTCTACTATGAACTTCTTTACCAAGGTGTTCCAGGTGAAGGTGATCGTGAAACCTTTGTTCCAGCATTATACTTATTAAAAGAACCATATTACGTTGTTCCACGTCATGCTTGGCTTGGAGGATATAGATACGGAGAAAAGCAAGATGGAGATTTCCAAGAAACCACCATTGTTCAATATGATCCAAATCAAACCGTTAAATTCATGGATGACTGGCAAAATTGGTTGGCCGAAAAGAATTTAGATACCAGATTATGGCCTTTCCAATCCAATCATTACACCTCTCAATTAGTACAGGAATTCACCGAGGAACATAACAGAAGAATAGCCAATGAAAATGCTGAGAAGTCTTCTAAGAAATCACCCTTGGATGAGCATAGAAATCGGTATAAATTCCCAGAAGTCTTTTTTCTCCATATTCACAAGCCAAAGATCAATCCCATTGAAAATACCAAGACTGGAAGTTTCGGTATTTATGAAAGAAGAAACTTGGGTCTTCATGGGGATTATATCGAAGAATATGGTGAAACTGACTGGGAATTGAAGTTCCACTCTATTGCCCAATGGATTGCTTGTAAGGGTATCACCAGTCCTGAATTCTGGTCTAAGGTCGCTCAAGTTGAACAACTGAAGGTTTGTGACACTGTCAGTAAATATGTGGAGTTTTTGAAGAAGGACTCAAAGGATTTGGGAGCTGCGGTCTTGAAATATGTAAAAGATTAAAAGGTTTCAATTATGACATTATACGCAAATTTCACCCAATATATTTGCAAACCATCCAGTTCATCATATGGAGCACCAATTCTTACCGAATATGGGGCTTCCCTGTTTTATTATACTAAAGTCATTATTTTTTGCACTTGTGCACAAACACCATTTTTGGCTTGATTTTTTTGCATTGAGTTAACTTACTTCACATACCCTTCCATTAGTTGTTTATGGACATTAATAAATTTTCTATAGTTCATCAGGATGTAACTTAATAAGAACAGTTTTGTAGAAATGGCTGCAAAATAAGTATATAATGGCTGCAACACTCGCGAAAAGAGGCTTTAACAGAAACAGTTGTACCAGCCTTACGAAGAACGGCTTTATCAGGAAAATAGAGGAGTGAAACTTGACAAGAAAAACCTTTGTGGGTGGTATTTGAATTAGTCCGAGTACTGGATTACAGGTGGTAATGCCTTTATGTGTATACTACTACTTATTCCGAGAGTTACATTTCATAATTGTAAGATTAAAAACTGTCTAGATTCTATTTATTCAGTATTATGATTCTATAGATCTATATAACATTAGTTTTGTATTATGGTTATAGGTACAAAGAAGTCATGGATTGGAAAGTTGGTTCTTATTATTAGATCATGACTGTTTGCTCAATCTTCATCAGACTCATCAGTTTCATCTTCGGTTTCTTCTTCACTGTCATATTGCTCTTCACCTGCACTGTCATCAATAATCAATTCTTCTACATGAACTTTGTAACCTTGAGACTTGAAGAATTCGCTCATTTCATCCGACTTGGCTGGTGGAATACTGGTGAAAATAACAGAACTCTTGCTATCGAAAACAGCCTTGAAGTACTTGTTTAAGGTGTAAAGAATATCATCAACACCCAATTGATTAAGTCTCTTGATAAAGTAATCAATATAGTCTGGGCCTCTTCTCTTGAAAAGATAATCACTGATAGAGCTGGTAGCAGCAGTATAGTTGGTATCAATTTGGTTAGCGACAGCATTGACAATTGCAGCCACTGAGTTTTCAACAGCAATAGGGTCAATCTTCAATTTACCATCAGCATAATCTTCAACAATATTCTTAGCAACACTCCAAGCTTGAACGGCATCAGAACCTCTGTAAATTTGGAAAGTAAGAAGACCAGTTTCGATGTTTCTCTTGATTTGAGTACCATAAGCTAGGCCAGTACCTCTAACACCTCTCCAGAATGGACCTTCCACAGCATTCAAGAATTCAGTAGTAAGGGCGATCTTAAACACATCTTCTTCAAGGTAGGAAGTAGGCATTGGAGTAAGAGCGGTCAAGTGAGTCGATTCTTCTGCTGGAGAAATAATAAGGTAAGCTTCGTCCAGACATTTTTTTCCGATGTCAGATTTGAACTCAAGGGAACGAGGAAGTTCAACAAATGGCTGTGGGCCCTTTTGCTGAGAATCACTGAAGTTTTCAATAAATTTGGTCCAAGAAGAGACAGGTTTTTCCAAGCTGGAAACACCTCCAACAACAAAGACCTTCATGTTATCTAACTGGAACAATTGTTGGGTTAACTTTTCCAAGTCCTTCTTGATTTCATCAAAGTGTCCATCATTAATTTTTTGCAGCAATTCCTTGTAGAACTCTTCAGTGTACATGGAGTCTTGAGCCTTTCTAACAGAAGTAGCTTCAAACATAGTACGGTATTGAAGAGAGTACATCATTAATTCACCCAGTCTCTTCTTATCAGGCAAAGAGTTGATGATTTTTTCAATAATGACTTGAATTCTGGACTCTTCGAATTTCTTGAATTGAAGAACATTTTGAAGCCAGTCAATTGCATTGGCATATTTGTGGTTTTCAAACTTGGCTTTGACAGTAATCAACTCAAGGAACTCATTTTCATAACCGTTGTCCAAACGGGAGTCTAAAAGATCTTCCTCAAGTTTGGAAATCACCTTTTCGTACGGAATATATTCTCCATTTGGCAATTCAATAGATAAAGAAAAGATCTCTTCAATAATAGAAAGATAACGCAATAATTCTGGGTCAACGGTGGTTGAAGACATCACAAGAGAAATGGTGGTGAATTCAGACTTGAAGTTTTCGAAATGGATGAACAATGGAAGTTCTTGTCCCTCAGCATCCGAAGTTATCTTGTTGTACAACTCATCATCTTTGACATACTTGGCAAATTTAGGATCGTAGATCTTGTTTGGTTGGTCAACAGTATAAGATTTAGTATCAATGAACTGGATCTTAGAAGGATCCGGTTTGTCGAACTCAGTCAACAATTCCTCTGGAATTGGAGCATCATTCTTTTCTTGGGCATGGTCCAATTTTCTGCCTAATTCAGCCAATCCTTCTTTACCGTATTTTTCCTTAATGTTCTTGGAGACTTGTTTAGTGTGCTTCTTGATAGACTCGTTCAATGCAGCAGAAGGTCTACCTAAAAGAGCAACAGAGTGGTTGTCCACAAGTTGCTCATGAATCAAGGCACACCATTGGTCAGATTCCCATTCTAATAAGGTGTCAAATTCATCCAAACTCTTGGTCCATTTTTTAAGGTCAGAACCATCTCTGTTACCATAAAGGAACTCGAAAATAGCAATATTGGAAAGGGCTATTGGAGATTTTTCAGCACTGGAAACAAACTTTAATTTTTGTTGTTTAATGATCAGTTTCATGTACTCTAAATCAAAGTTTCTTGGATCTGTTTGTCCCAAAATAAGTTCCTTGACAAGCATCTCAACCTTTAAGAGATGGTCCACTGGAACATCATGGAAAGTGAAGTTGACGGTGGTACGACGGTAATCATCAGTACTGTAATCGATCTCGGTAGCGTATGGGCTTTCAATTTCAACCAAATTCTTGTTGAACAAGGAAATAGGACTATCGGTGAAGAAAGACCCAATCATATCCAAAGCCACATTGGTCAAACTGTCAGTGGCTGGAGGACCGATCCAAGAAAGCAAGATTTTTCCCATATCTTCTTCCTTATCAGGGAATTCGATTTGGTGAGCCATTGAGGACTTAAGTGGGAGATCTTCAGGAGAATCCAAAAATGGTCTTCTACTTGGAGTGGCTGGTAAAGGAGCTAATTCGCTATCGAACTTGCTCATGATATCCAACAATTCATTTTCATCAATGCTACCGGTGATGATAACACATAAATTGTCTGGACGGTACAAATCAGCATGGAATTGTCTGATTTGGTCATTAGTAAGATGGCGTAACTCGGCCATAAGACCACCAGTTTCTGAAGAATAACCTGATTTAGGAGCATAAAGTCTACGTTGCATCTCCAAGTATAAGATGGACCAGGCATCATGTTCGATACCTTGCATTTCACTGAAAACGACACCCTTCTCCTTACCCTTTCCATCTACATGGTACACTTCGGTAAGACACGCTTCGTCTGTAAGTGTAGGGTTGAGAAGATGGTCCAAGTAAATAGGAAGAAGGGTCTTGAACCCGTCCCAACCAGCGGTAGTCAAGGTATAGACGGTTTGGTCGACGGCAGTCCAGGCGTTGGTGGACGAGTAGAGTCTGTTACCCAAAGTATCAAGTAATCCCTTGTAAGGATACTTTTTGGAACCAGTGAAGATCAAGTGCTCGAGAGTATGAGGACATCCGGAGTCGTTGTCGATCTCGGTAGCAACCGCAAAGTAACCTTCTACGATGGGGGAGGGTTGGTTGATGTATGTAATTTGTAGACCGGTTCTTTGGGAGCGCCATTTGGTAATGTGGGAAGGGGCGTAGTCGACAGCGAAGGAGGTCTGGCGAACAAAGGGACCGGCATTGGCATTGGAGCCGTTGTGATGTTGTGTCATTGTGGCCAGGGTCAGCGTGTAGCGGTGGAGCTGGTGGTAGAGCTTGGTGAATGACCCAGAAGGAAAGACCAGGAAAGCTTTGGAATAGGAGGTGAGCCGAATAGTGAATTATCGAGGGTTATCGTCAATTTGTTCGTTAGACGGTAGAAAGCCTTCGATGTAGAGCCTGGTATGGAAGTTTTGAGGGTGTTTGGTGATGAGTCTGGGGTGACTGAGGTGCTAGAACTTTGTGATGGGATATTGGTACAGTTTGGATGCTGTATCGGTAGGTTTTGGGAGTACCGTTACAATTCAAGTGTTGATGGATAGCTGGAAAACAGGGGGTATGTAGACAAGCGAGCCAGGTGATGGAATAGCGTCTAACACGGTGTTGATGAGCGGTGAGTGATGGGCTTTGATGTTTGGTGATAGTCGCGATGACTGAAAAATCATGTGGAGTAGTGGATTGACTATTTCAGTGTTCTGGCACAGGGAGACATAACAATAAGCAGACGAGGCGACGTGTAGAATAAAGATTTGGAAACAAAGCGAGGATTGGCGACGGATGACGGGTCCCAGAGTCCGGCATCCGACGTTGGCCAAAGAAACGAAAGAACCGTGATGAAGCCCACCAAAAGGACGAACAGGGCACCAGAGTGTAGTTCCAGTTATTGTGGAAGTAGTTGCAGATGGAAGGGTGACAGAAAGTACAACAGAACTTGCGATTTGAAGATGAAGCATTGAATACTCGGTATTAGGGGCCAATTTGGTATACACCAGCTTTCACGCCTGTCATGGAGCAACAATTGGGGTTTTCTACCAATTGAAATAGGTTCCAGATATTGTCTATACTTTTTCTCTATACTAAAGGCTACAAGTGCTTACTTCAGGTTAAAGTAATGATTTAATGAATTTCTAGAGATACGAACGAGGTGACCAGCACCTTCAGCCTAATGAGAAACTCCAGAACGATTTCTTGGTCTACTGATCTTTTCGATATATTTCGCAGCCAATAGGTTGCAATGAGTGGATCATGGGGAATTGATCATTATGATCCATCTCCACCTCCACATCCACCACCTCCACACGAGAAACCTCCGCCTCCACACGAAAAACCACCACCACCGCTACCTCCACAAACAGCATTACCACCACAGCCACCAGTTACTCCACCACATAAAGTTCCTTTTGCATCAGCACCACACTGGAAATTACCACCACATGTTTTACCTGTACAACTACTCAAACCTTGACAAGTGTATCCAAAATCTCTTACTGTAGAGCACAATGCTGAACCATAAAGATCACAATCTCCAATGGCCATTGGTGCAATCGGTGGAATCACAAAAAGGAATGGATACAAACTATAGCCCAAAGCAGCAGACTCCTCACGCCAAGGAACCATTTTACCTGAGTATTTGGATTCTACTAGAATCCGATTTTTCTTTGATTTTTCAGAAGGATTTGTAATAGCATTATGAAGACTAATATGAGTCAAACCTAATGATTGGACAAAAAGATTACTGGATTTGAACTTTTCTAATTCCTTTTCTTCATTTCCTTTTCTCTTAAAGATCTTACTCATTGTAGGTTTAGTCTTTGATCTAGTGGCGACACAGTACCAACAGAAACAGATAGAATATTCTTCACCATATATTTGACGATAAGTCTTTGCAGTTCTTTCAAACCCACTATCCAAACGACTTTCTTCTACTTTATCGTCATGATCTATAACTGCCTGTCTCTTTGATTTAAGACAATCATCAAAATAATAGTACATGGATAATTGATGGGTGTGCCAAATTAAGTCGATATCCAACGTAGGGACCAACATTTTGGATTGATCATGAAAGGTCAATAGTTTGAAAAATCTAGAGTATCTAATGGAAGATTCGTAGAGACTTTCACGAATGACTAGTGAGTGCAACCAATCTAAATTATTCATCTTTTCAAGAAACCTTTCTTGTCTAAAAACACAGCCCACCAAGTCTTCTGAAACTTGAAAGGAATTTGGGATTGTTGTGTGAATCAAGTTCATGGACATGTAATCTCTCAAAAGAAGCTGAACTACTTTCTTATGATACCTGATTCTGAGGGCATCAAAAATCACCTTTTTCAATGAATGGTGCTTAATTTCAGGTAACGAAAAGTATTCTAATTTTTGCTTGATCCAATCACTGATTCCATGAGCCTTTCTGCTTCTATAGAGCGGATCAGATATCACACTGGAATAGTATCTGTAAGAGCCAGGCAAAGGAATAGGGTTCTTGGTATCAGCATATAATTGTCTCTTTTTAAGCTCTTGGTGGGTGATAATAGCTCTAAAATCACATATGCATTTACTTCCCTTGGTATTCAACTGAAATGTGTCGTCTGCAAGCCCGGTCTTCCCCGTATTAGTGTAGCTAGCACTCTCGACCAAAGTTTCTTGACATATAGAACAGTATATACTGAAACGTGGGTCTTCTTTAGAGAAACTGTCAAAAGAATAGATGAAGTCATATTGTGAAGTAGTGATAGTTTTAATCACATTCCAGTATTCCTGCTTGAAATGTTCTGCTGGTTCATATTCAAATGAGTAGTTATCAATCAGATCACTGATACTCTTCAAAGGTAAAGGCAAATTGGCAAAGTACAAGAAGTTATTTCTGGCAAAGGTATCGTAGAAGGCTCTAGGATTCAACAAAAATGCATGCCATACCATGATTACGTCTAATGGAGGCAATGATTTGCTTATTAAGCTCGCTTGTACGGTGAAGGAAGAACTTTCATATACCTTTCTTTCGTCCGTATCAAAATCGTCTTCTTCAGCCACATAGAGTTTCTTCAATGCTGTAAGATACAAGAGGAACCTTCTAACGGCTTGAGTAACGAATACTTGCCATGTTTTGACCACTTCTTCCGGATTTTCAATACCACCCACGATTTTCTTCTTTAATTCACCAAATGCTCGGAGTAGCTTGAGATGGGCCACAGTATCAGGTAAACTGGGGATATGATCGATATGTGATCTGGGCTTTACGTCCAACAAGTCCCTTTTCTTCTCTTTGCTGATGGAATTGAGGTATCTCAGCTCGGCGAAATCAGAGGGCAGTGCTGACTCGAGGATCTGGACAAATGTAGGAGCAGGACCACGGCTTTGAGGGTCTTTGTCAGAGAAGGCTGGAGGTTGTTCTTTCTCATTGAAAGAAGCATTGTTTGTGTTTGTACTGGTTGTATTGTTGGTACTGGTTGTATTGTTGGTACTATCGGAGTACTGAGGTGGCCCGCTATAGGGAGGCGGTTGATCTGAATTGTCTTGCATAGTTCAATAGAAGAAGTGATGTATTGAAAAGTTAGGACAACTCTGATGGAATAAAAGGTATGGTTCGTATATTCCCCACCTTTGATCCATGATCATTCTCCAAGGCACGTACGCTTTTTTTCAGCCACCCAATTGTACATACGCTTGATGCGTGTTTTGGTGATCCATTTGAGTAGTCAAGAACAGGAAGTCTACGCCGAGTCGCTATCACCGATCCTAGATGGGTTGTAGATCTGCGGTTTCGAATTGCTGATTAATATCCGTTTGCACCGAAGCAAGATCTGTGTCTATACGCGTATCGTAGATCTTTGACATAGATCTGAGGTAAAACCTTACATACATGTGCATACATCGACATAGAAATGCCAAGTATACGAGCTGTTCTGAGAGTAGCTTATACCTTATTGGTGCCTCGACTGGCTTCTACTATACTATGCCACATCGTATTACACGTCAAAGTATCCTGTACCCAAGTCTCTACTGATGGAGTTTTGACTATTTTCGGGTAACTAGGTCTTAATTTGCTTCATCAAATAGTATATACGTAAATAACCTGACATCACAAATAGTTAAAAAGGTCGATGGAAAATTCAAATGAGCAGGATGCACATGGACTCATAAACGAAATGATCACCCCAACTACAACCAACTCCTGGTGGATGGTTTCATAGAGTAGGCTGATTCATTTTAAGATCTTTTAATGGTTGCAAAGGACACACCAGAATAGGCAACACTATGGGAAAAATCATGGTCCAAACACCAATAAGATCGAAGTATTTTACTGATTTATCTATCTATGGATGGTTTCAAATAATTAGTATTCCAGAAAGTCTTCAATAGACCACAAAATATATACGCAAATTGTAGATATACCAGTAAATACTGCTTGAAGTGGCTTATACTAGTTTTATGTTGCCGCCTCCAACAATAAAGCTGGTCTCATCTGTGTATTCTCCCATAGTAGCTTCGCCTTAATATTTTCCTATTCTTTAGCTATAATACTAAGTCCAGGGCAGTTGGAAGTCCAAGTTACCACCTCTGTTAGACGTAATGTGGAGGTTTATTTTTTGAGGGCAGAAAGCTGCAGGAGAAAGAGAAATAGTGCATAAAAAAAGTGGAGGATGATGGCAGATTGTGAGCCATAGGCTTTGATCTGGTTCTACATGTGAACAAAGAGAGATTTATACTCAGGAATTAGGGACATACATGGAAATAGCTCCAAAGGTATACCCTTAGAATCAGACTGCTACAGTCGAACTAGATACTGTGCTCGGGTGTCTACCTTCATCTCTAGCCTACTTTCTTTTACCCCACAATTGGATACATCTGAGCTTTTTTTTTTTTTTTTTTCACTCCAGCATGATGACTAAAGAGAACAGACTGGGTAGAATACCCGTAATGCAACATACAACAAGATTTCTGATACCCCAGCCTTAACTAGGTCAACCATTTGGTTTGTAGAATTGTGAGGTTCTTGATTCTTCCGAGATGTTGCCGAACTATGTACCTTACATTGTCGGTGCGCGCCCCCACCAGGAAGATAACTGAGACTAGTGGAGGACCCTGGAACCTTTAAGCCATAAGTAAGATCAATGGTCTACAATAGACTTGCTAGGAACATACATGACAACATGTAAGATCTAAACTCCTAACACTCCGGCAACTTACCCGAATAGTCAATTTTATTGGGCAAGCATTCTCAAAAAGTCCTAGTTAGAATTAAAGATTTCCCCACTCCCTCCACCACATCGATCTGCCCCACATTACTCCCTCCACCTTTCAATATATAAACCTCCATTTATCACCATTTTTAATCACTTTATCCAAGCCATGTCTGTAACTCCAGGAATTTACACCCCAATCGTCACCTTCTACAAGGAAGACGGTCAAACCATTGACTACGATACCCAAATCAAACATGCCAAGTACCTTCAAAGACTGGGAATCAAAGGTATTGTCGCTTTAGGTAGTACCGGAGAAAATTCACTTCTCTCCCAAAAGGAAAGAATTGAATTTGTCAAGACCCTCCGTGAAGGTCTTCCTGACTACCCAATCATCGCCGGTGTCGGTCAAAACAACCTCCAAGATGCTATAGATACAATTGCAGCTTATAAGGCAGCTGGTGCAACCTCTGCCATGCTTCTTCCATCCAGTTACTACGGTACCGTGACTACTCAAGAAGGTACTTACGACTGGATTAAGGAAGTGGCCGACTCTTCCGAGTTACCAATTTTGATCTACATTTTCCCAGGTGTCTGTAACGGTCTTCAAGTTCTTCCAGAAACCGTGAAAAGATTGGCGGAGCACCCTAACATTATTGGGTGCAAATGCACTCATGGTGATGTTCAACAATACGCCAGAATTGGTCTTGACCCCGAAAACAAGAGGAACAACTTCGCCTTGCTTTCTGGTTTCGGTCAATTGTTACAGCCATTATACTCTGTTGGAGGTTCTGGTGTTATAGATGCTCTTTCAGGTGCATTCCCACAAATTTTCGTTGCATTATTCAAGGCATTGGAAGCTGGAGATTATGAAACCGCTGGCAAATTGCAATTGGTTGTTTCTGAAGCTGAAGAATTGGCCTCTAGAGGTAACTTTTTGAGTATCAAGAGAGCCATCAAGGATAACCTTGGTTTTGGTGAATCATTAGTTGGTAGAAAGCCAATGAACCATGGAATCGATGACAAGAGATGGGAGAGCGAATTTAAGGGCTACTATAACTTGATCAAGAAGGTCAACGACACCTTCGAAAAGCCAATGAATGGTTTCCATTGAATGTAAAGAATTGATATTTTAGTGACATAGTTTGCACATTGAGATCGCAGGCGAATCGTATAGAAATAAATTTAACCGGCCATAATTATAGTAGAATTTAAAAGAGAAAAAAAGAGGGGAGTACCAGAGATAGAGAAATAATACTTCAAAAATTGGATATGTGACTTTTGGATGCAAAAGAAGACTATATTTTGAGAGTAGGCATATTTCAATCAGTTGAGAAATAAAGTCTCAGGCAAGAAGTGTTGGAAGGCTTGGATTGAAAAATTTCAAGGTAGCGATACAAATTAGTTAAATAAAGCAAGTGGAAATACTTATTCTTGTCTTTCTCTGATTAAATAGTGACTAAATAATTTATTGCTAACATAGTCCTCTTTATATGTATCTTGAAAGGCTTATAAACCGACCAAAAATCCCCTGGAAGCTAATTATTGCCCTGAAAAATTACATTATTTGCGGAATATCTTCCAAACAACCATTGGTAAATTTTTCCGCCTCTTGATACCCATATTTTCCTCCATAGTTTAAGTATTGTGACAGGACTTTCCTATACTGCGACATGCCTAGATGTGTCACTAAATGTCGCAACATGTCTAATCTGTCACTTATCCCATCTGTCGTATAACACAACCTTCCAAACACCAGCTCAGATCAAGTCCAAAAGGTCTTTTCTGTCGTCTGCAGAGTGTCCACATCCAACACTGGCTCTGCACGGCTGCTAAGCATTACAAACGTGTGGCTACTGCCTGTTCAACAGCCAAATAGATCGTGGTATAGCCCATCCTGCTTGTATAACCAAAGCCCAACTATAAGACGACCAGGTCCCGCTATTTGCATCCAAAGTACACGGAATCACAAACTCCTGGTGCTTCACGGAATTCCACCCAAAAGGACGAAGAATCATTGTATGAACCACAACCAACAGTGCTGATTAGTCATCCCTATATCCTCATACAACCTCTGTACCAATTCAATAGAATCACCAAGTAGCATAGAAAAGGACTCAAATTACCGCCTTTTCGGCCACTACAATACTAATAAGCATAAGAGTTGAATTAATTTCAGTTAGGACCCAATTTATACCGATATCCTTTAGTTTTCACTATTTTTCACAATCATCTATTTATTATAATCATTCACAATCATGGTATCGTGTCTTAGATCATTCAAAGAAACCGTCCTTGGAAAGACATCGTCAGATCCCGTAGAGGCCAGTTTATTCCTCAAGCTAGACTGGTTCATTTTGTCGTACGTTTGCTTGGTCTACTGGACCAATTACTTGGACAGATCCAACCTCAGCAATGCATACGTTTCTGGAATGCAAGAAGATCTCAACATGGACGGAAACCAGCTCAATACCATGGTCACCTGCTTCAACGTGGGGTACATTGTGGCATTGGTACCGCACAATTTAATCTTGTTGAAGGTCAGACCCCGTTACTGGCTCTGTTTCTGTGCATTTGCTTGGGGAATACTTACTCTTTCGATCTATAAGGTCACTTCTTACAAACAAATCTATGTTATTAGGTTCTTTGTGGCCATGTTTGAAGCTGTGACATTCAGTGGAACTCACTTGATCCTTGGTACGTTCTACAGAGAAGAATTGCTTTCTTTCCGTACTGCTATTTTCACCAGTTCTGGACTTTTAGGGTCAATTTTCTCCTCCACAATTCAAGCAGCCATCTATAAAAATATGGATGGCTACCACGGAATCAGAGGATGGAGATGGCTCTTCATCATTGATTTTATAATCACTCTACCAGTAGTCATTTATGGGTTTTTTGTATTTCCAGACTTTCCAGAAGTATCAAAACCATTTTATTTAACCGAGGAAGAACACGAGCTTTCTAAAATCATTGCTCCAAAGCCAAAGAGAACTCAATGGGATTGGTCCATCCTTAAACGAGTTTTCGGAGACTGGAAATGGTATCTTTTTTCACTTCTTTGGGTCTTTGGAGGAGAAAATGAATCTTATGGAAGTAATTCTATTTTTTCCATATGGCTAAAACATTTTAACTACCCAGTTGCTGACCGGAATCATTACCCTATGGGTGTATTTGCAGTTGGTATAGTTGCAACCATTGGGATGTCCATCTATTTAAATTATTCTGGGGGAAGAACCCACTGGATATGTGGAATTTTCATAGCAGTGACTGTGATTATATCCGCCATCATTTTCCTCACCAACCCACTTTCTGATTCTCATGTTTTCGCTTCACAATATTTAGGTGGAGTTTCATATGCTGGTCAAACAGTGTTCTTTGCATGGGCCAATATACTCAGTAAAAATGATCTCCAGCAAAGGGCAATCATTTTGGGCTCAATGAATATGTTCAGTAACGCAGTCAATGCTTGGTGGTTGATTTTGTTCTATGCCGTGGAAGATGCTCCAAAGTATATCAAGGGTAATTGGGCCATAATTGCCACTGCAATTGCCAGTATTATTTTGGTGGTAGCCATCAGACTTTTAGAAGGCAAAATTGAAGAAGATCCTGTTATAGAAGAAGCAAAAAATTCCTCAAGCGTTCAAACAAACAACCATTTTGACCATTTCCATGACCTCAGTTCATAGAATGAAAATCTAAGAAACTTTCAAAAGAGTGCCTTGACATATCAAAGCGCCATTCGGAACACTAGAAATTGCCACCCAAGACATTATAACCAAGATATCAGGCTGTAAATAGACCATCAAGTAATATTAACGAGTAACGAATATTAGTAATATATTAGATAATCAACATACTAATAAAATTTAATCATCAAACCCCCCACTAATTCTGTAACAATTGGCATATTCACATCGTCCTACATTATTTATACACAGAAATATACTTTTAAAAAATTCCATTAATAATACAGTGCACGAAGCTGTCTATATACAATCCAATTTCCGTTTGTTCTGGCAAAAAACCATTTCTCTATTTGTTGGTTAAATCCAGTTCTGCCTCTTCAAACATCTTGAAGATATTATTCACGTCATTCCGCATACTGACGGTCAATTGCACCAAATCTTCATCAGAGTGGTTGTACATTATACAATTGGCAAACATGAGCATGATGTCTCTCTCCAACTCTTTGATCAGTTGATATTCTGGTGGATCTTGTTTCAGTTTGACCGCTTTGAGAATGCTCTTCAAGTTCTTAGGCTCATGAATCACATCGTAATAATCAGGAGCATCTCTCTTGTTGACTGCTTGGAGGAATGGCGACGAGTAACGATGGGCTTGAATGCTATTGACGAGGTTGACTGCGATGTTTTGGAATCTCTTCCGTTGGTTGGAGTTTGGATATGGTGACCTTGACCTCTTTCTGGAACTGACTTCTGGGGTAGATACAGACGATTGTAGAACCAATTCCTTGGAGTCTTCAGGATTGACTTCTTCTTTTACAGGTTCAGATGGTTGTTCAGGTTCGACTTCAGGTTTGGCTTCCAGTCCTTTGGTTTCTTCGGCTTCCGGTCCAGACGTGGCCTTTTCATCTTCTTTTTCTTCTAATTCCTTTTCTTCTGATTCCTTTTCTTCTGATTCCTTTTCTTCCACATCTTTTTCTTCCTCCTTTTCTTCTTTTTCTTCCTTCTCTTCCACCTCTTGTTCTTCTTCCACTTCGTTTTCTTGAAGATCGGCCTCTTCAGCCTTTTCTTCTTCTTCTTCTTCTTCTTCTTCTTCTTCTTCTTTAACTTCAGCTTCGGATTTCAATTCATCTTCTTTAGCCTGGTCAGCTACATCATCCTCCTTTTCGTCCTTTTCTTCGTCTACGTCTGCCATCTCCACATCCTCGGCTTCCTCCTCCTTGACTCCTTCAGTGTCCAAATCCTTTTCTTCAGCTTCTTCATCTGCATGCACCTCGTCTTCTTCGTCAGCTTCATCCTCTGACTCCACTTCCACTTCCTCCTCTTCTACCTTGGTTTGTGCCTCTTCTAGTGCATCCTTATCTTTCTCCTTTTCATTTTCTTCCTCCTCTTCTTCCTCCCCTTCTTTCTCCTCTTCTTGCTCCTCTTCTTCCTTCTCCCTCTTCTTCTCTTCTTCGTTCTCCTCTTCTACCTTATCTGCTTCTTGGACCACGTCCTGCGCATGTGCCCTCTCCTCCTCTGCTTTCTTCTCTTCTTTAGCTTTCTTCACTTCTTGGCCAAGCTCGTTGATCTGATCAACAAGTGTTTGGGTGTGTCTAACTGCTGACTGCACCACAATCTTTTTCAATTTTTCTTCGTATTCGTTACACTTGGCTCGTATCACCAATCGATCGTTGGAAACCTCCACAAAACTGGAGAACTCGGTGCCCCGGATCGTCGAAATCAACTCCTGTTTCGTTATTGGTGGTTCACTGTTCCCAGAGGCATATTTGGTGGTGTACCCGTATGTTAAGGATTGGAGGTCCTTGAGGAATCCTCCAATAGGAACGAACGCCTTGTTATCGATAATGTCATCGGGGTGACGCTTGAGCGTCTTGTTGATGGCCGCAGCAATGAGTATCACCCCGAGATCCTGCTTGGATGAAGAAGAAGACATGCTGTTGGTTGGTTGGTGTTTTGTTGATGAAAAGCACGTGAGTTAAATGGAATGGGATCACGTGATATATCCAACTTATACCCTTACCACTTACGATTCACTTTAAGTAGGAGGAAAAGAGACAATTGAGGTCTTATGGTTCAGGATCTGAAAACTATTCGTATTATGTTATCTTCCATTTTTTTTCCTTTTTTTCGTGGTCGATATGGTCCGTTGTTCAAGGATTGCGCTAGGACACCTACTGAAATTCACATATTAGAGTACCTACAATACACAGCAAACTGGTCATGGTTCCTGTTCCTTAACACCTCATTAATACTAGAAAGTAGCCTCCTACTAGAGATATAATTATTGAATCAAAATCACCAGTGCAAGATTTTTATCAGCTTATTTATTAGCATCGAATCACCCGAATCTTTAACACCATTCACCTCACTTCTCTAGTTAAACCTTCACCCACTCTATTTGTTCTACCATGCCATATCGGCTCCATAAATTTTATCTCTCCAACATAGTTGGCACATTCATTTGACATATATACATAGTATTGTAGGTTCCTATAGTCCTAGGTGCATAAAGGGCTATTGGCTTATTTTTGCATGTTTTGCATCAACATAGCACTAAATGTTAGTAGTGTTCAAAAATTGAAAAGGGAAACAAAGGTCTTTCAAGGACGTTCAGCTGGACTATCAAGTGACCAGTTAATATACAGATAGCACGGTAGATAACACTCGAAAGCGTATCCAATCCTCGTCTTTGACATCATGTGTCACTGTTTTACAGGCAACGCTGTCAAATACCTGGATTGAGGGCCATGATGTGTTCTCTTCTGCAAAATATTCATATAATAGACTGTCATCTTGCGACCAGTAACATTCCCCAATCATGTCCACTCCACTAATTGACGCATTATTGGTGGATATTTGACTTGCTCAAACCAGTGGATATTCTTTATCTGCTATTATTGGATTGCTGGTCGAACTCGATTTTGTTATTTTTGGGTTTCTGTCCTTTCTTGTCTTTCCTGTCTTTCCTGTCTTCTTTGGACTCTTGTCTCTCTCTGGACCCTGGCCTTGAATCCTGAAACCACCCCACTGTGGTCCTTCTCCTATACATACTTTTGCTCTTGGAATCTTTGTCCAACCCTTTCACTGTGCTTCAAGAACTTTTCACTACACTTGGAGATACAGGTAGATTCCTTACCGGTCAAGTTGGCAGTGGTGAAGTCATTGACACAATCATCGAAACATCTGGAAACCAAATTGGAGTACAAGTTCATGAAATCCTTCATTTGCTTTTGCTCGACGATCTTTTGGAATTCTTGCTGTTCTTTAACGTTTAATTGATCCATCTTGTGTTGTTATAGTTTAGGTTCCCTTTCAGTCTGAAATGGCAAATTTTCATCGACACTTGCCGTGGTGCACACACGAACTTGCCCTCGCCAGAATCGTTAGTGTACTTAGTGGGAGTGTAGCGAGAGATAGTGAGGTGCTGCGAACCATTAGGGAGAGACCAAGATCAGAACAGTATTAGGCGGTGGAATGACCGATAGTGCTAGACAGAATCTCCGGAGTGTTTGGCTGCTAGTATGTAGGGAACGGGTATTCACGGCAAGCCAAGCACAGGTATTGCAGTATTGCAGTATCGCTGGTGGCTCGAATGGTTCACTTTTGTAGGTCGGTTTCGGGTGCAAATTACAGCGATTGCTGCCAAGTGAGTCCTGAACTAGTGAAAGCTCTAGAAGAAACAGAAGCAACGGCCAAGCAAATTTGCAGAACCTGCCAATTTCGACATCAGTTTTGCAGTAGAAGTAAAGACATTTTGAAGACCGTAGAAAGTGGATTTGCAGGTACAACTTATCCCAAACAGTAGTCAGTTCTCTGTCACGAACTGTCTTGATGTAATAGTATACACTGGAGCCAGTTAAAACAGACAGATTAATTGGAAAGTTCTTCAAGAGACCAAAAAAACCGGTGCAATCACAAGCTGAAACATAGGTTCAGAACGGGAGATCCACAATTCTTTTGCTTACTTTATGGTACACTTATACCGCAATTGAGCTTAGCACAAACAGAGAATAGACGAAATTTCTTCCCACAAAATTCAGCATGCCAACCAAGAAAGTAACACCAAACAAATGCCTTCTTCCACCTATCCTCATCAAGTCAGCTCCATTAGCAAAATTACTGGACTGTTTGGTGTTTATTAGGATCTCATTTAATTGCTGCGAGATCACAAATAGTCTGCCATAAATAGAACCAATCACAAGAACGAATTTACCAGAGTATCTAACCAACTGGTCTAGAGCTATAAAAATCCAAGCTATTATTCTTTGTTAGCCTGATACTTATGGTACATTCTCTACTTTCATAAGTCTTTTCTTGTCTATTTATATATACATGATTCTTTATACAAATGCTGATGACGGAACATAATTAAACTGCCCCAATTGCTCAACAGGCACACGATTCTGCTACACGAGGAAAGGCAATAACATCCTTAACGTTTTCCATTCCTCCCAAGTAAGCCAATAATCTCTCAAAACCCATACCAAAGCCTCCATGTGGAACAGTTCCATGGGCTCTAGTAGAAAGGTACCATTCCATTTCTTCCACACTCATTCCCCTGGCTTTGATTTCTTCCAAGAGAGCATCATAACGGTGCTCTCTCAAAGAGCCTCCAATAAGTTCGCCAATTTCAGGGAAAATCAAATCGTAGCACGCAACAGTAGGTCTTTCTGGATCATACTTCTTGGATTTAGGCATATAGAATGGCTTTTCTGATGCTGGATAGTCAGTAATAAACACTGGAGATTGGAAATGAGTACCAGCCAACCATTTTTCATGAAGTGTTTGAATGGAATCTCCCCACTGTAATCTATTTTTCAGTCTACCTTTGTTCATTACCTTATTGATAATTTCAAGGGCTTCAGTATAGGTGATGGTAGGCCATTTCTTTTCCAAAATATTATCCCATCTTGCTTTAATAGCTTCCATTTCTTGTTTGCTGAAACGAGACTGTAAAAGGTCTTGACCTTGACCATTTCTAAGCTCATTGGTGACATGCTTGATTAATCTTTCAGAAAAGTCAGTAAGTTGATGAACATCATCCACATAGCTGATTTCAGCTTCAAGCATCCAGAACTCACTCAAATGACGGTTGGTATGAGATACTTCTGCTCTGAAACATGGGGTCAAAGTCCATGCTCTGTTAAGTGAAAGAGCCAATACTTCAAGATGTAACTGGGTAGAAACAGTCAAATATGATGGTCTTCCGAAGAAATGTTGACCGTCACCCTGTTTAGAAACTGATTCGACCCCAAACATCTCCCCAGCGCCTTCACAATCAGAACTGGTGATCAACGGAGGCAGAACCTTCACAAAATCGTTATTATTGAAAAACAGCATCAACTCCGATTCTACCACCGAGCGGAACCGCAACATCAGCCCCAAAGTGGCGGTTCTATGACGGAAAGTAGGATAATTACGGAGGTATTGAAGCGTAGACTTCTTCTTCTGGATCGGATAGTCTTCACCAACATCTCCTATGATGGAAAGTGAGTGATCTGCTTCTTCTGGATTATACACCAATTCATAGTCTTGAGACCCCTGGGACTCAAGCCATTTACCTCTGATAGACACACTTTGGCCTACTTTAAGGTGATGACTCTCAAGAACTTCTAGAGGATTCTTAAGCACCACACTTAAGCTCTTTTGGTTGGAACCATCTGAAATATCGACAAATCCAGCGTTTTTGGAGTGCCGTATGGACTTGATGTGACCGCTGGCGGTGAGGAGGGAGGTGGGGGCCGGTGGGTTCTCGAGGAGGTGCTTGATAGTGGGGGCAAGGCCCGTGTGTAGTCTTCTAATCATGCAAAGGAACGTAAGTGATTGTAGTCAGTGGATAATAGTGCTTATATATATATGGGAGCGCGTGATACTGCGCGTGATACAAATAAGAATAGGAATTACTAACATCTTACGTAAACACACTTAGAGGCTCCACTAATACACACATTCGTCAGGCGACTCCAATAAAAAAAGCATCCGTAGACTAGCATATTCTGCTCATTTTAGCCCAATGTCCTCGCTAGCAATCCATCCCTTCCTTTCTATCACTGTAAATGAATTTTTACCATAAATCACTGCACACCCACGTGACGCATCAGATAAGATTGACTCATTAACCACTATCAATATCCAACAGTACCTGGTGTATCAGTCAAGTTTGGGCCCTCTGTATGTGGCTGTACAAAGATCAACTGTGTTGAATATTATATTTTTTACCATCACCCCATACAATTACCCTAAACAGTAACCCTACTGACCCTTTTTCCAGACTGACCCGTTACAGATCACTCACCTAACATTTTTCACTTCATCACATATCCACGATGCATTCCCACCACTCCCACTCAGGAGACTACGTATCGCATGCAGTGGATCCACTAGACTCAATTGTACAGAAGGCTGCCAATTCTGGCTTCGAAATTTTCTGTTTGACGGAACACATGCCCAGACTTCACAACCAGTTCTTGTACCCCGAAGAAATAGAGAAGAACTACACCACAGCCGATCTCACCACCAAATTTAACCAGTATCTCGAACATGCCCAAAAGGTTCAAAGTGAGTACAACTCAAAGCCGGGCATCAAGATCTTGGTGGGGTTCGAAGTCGAGGGAATTGACCAGTCACATATCGACTACTCCAAGCGCATTCTAGAACAAAACCCAGCTATAAATATGACCGTGGGTTCGGTCCATTATGTTCACCAAATCCCCATTGACTTTTCAGTAGCCTTGTGGATTAAAGCAAGAGGTGAGACCAAAAACGGAACCACTCGTGAACTCTTCAAAGACTACTTTGATCTTCAGTATGAAGTGATAAGACAATTACAACCACAGGTGATCGGTCATTTTGATCTTATTCGGTTGTTGGAGCCAAAGGACGAACTTGCAAATGGGCAAGGATCTCCAGAATCGCTTGAACAATGGCCTGAGGTCTGGGAACTGGTCGTTCGTAATATCCAATTTGTGGAATCTTATGGAGGGTTGTTTGAGTTGAACTCAGCAGCCATTAGAAAGGGCTGGGACGGTCCTTACCCAAAGAGAGATATTTGTGGTGCTATTCAGAAATATGGCGGTGCCAGATTTTGCTTATCTGATGATTCACATGGCTTAGCACAAATTGGATTAAACTTCAAAAAGACATGGAATTATGTCAAGCATATAGGTTTAACCAGTATTTTCCATTTGGATCTACAAGATGGTAAAAGTGTGGTGGTAGAGAAGAAGGTGGAGGATATGGATCATTTTTTTTGAACAATTGTAAAGATTTAAATACTACTATATTGAGTGTTTCTAATCAATTTGAATGGTAGAATCAATAGAATAATTAATTAGACAATCAGATAATTAGCCAGAATCAATAGATATACAAATAATAGCCAAGTAAACTCAACAATCCATCCATCATATACTTGTAGCTGAGAAATTAAGTAGTAAAGATCATGGGATAGTTATGGCTCACATCCAAACCGTTTTTGCAATTGAAGTTGCAAAAAAAAAAAAGATGTTGCAACCCGTTATCCTATAAGTAACACATACAAGTACTGGCTACAGTCACAAATATTCTTTACTAATTATCATTTAATAAGTTATGACTCTTATCCTATTTCGTTATTAACATAGAGCCTGATCAGTTACAAGAAAGTAAAGCACACTATCTCATATCATTATTTGGTATTGCTGCCTAATAAGATCTACCGAACATACACCAGGTGACAGCCTTCATGTCACACTTGACGCACTTTTGTCCTTCCTTCAATGGCAATTGTTCGTTTGGAATACATAAGGACTTAGCACCCATGGATGGAGACTTGTCATCAACTTCTTCTTCTTCACCATTATCCTTCTTAGCAGAAGAGTCCTTAATATCATCTTCACACTTAGCATCACCACACCATGGAGAAATAATAACGTTCTTGGCGTTCAAAGCTGGAACGAAATCCTTCCATTCTTCAACAACAACTCTGTGTTCATCAAAGTCTTTTCTGGCCTTTTCTAATAAGCCCTTTTGCATTTCTTCCAAGATTTCTGGAATACGCTTTTCTAATTCATCCAACTTAACAACATACTTGGCGTTGTTGTCACGTCTAACGGCGGTAACTTGACCTTGCTTCAAATCCTTTGGACCGAATTCTAAACGTACTGGAATACCCTTCAATTCAGCATCAGCAAACTTCCAACCAGCAGTGTAAATATCTCTGTAATCACCAATAGCTCTGACATCAACATTCTTCAATCTCTTTTCAATATCAGCAGCACCATCGTTAATAGCCTTCTTTTCTTCATCAGAAGTCTTGTTGGTAAGACCAACTGGGATAACAACAGCTTGAGTTTGAGCAACTCTTGGTGGCAAGACTAAACCTCTGTTATCAGAGTGAGTCATGACCATAACACCAATCACACGAGTAGACAAACCCCAAGAGTTTTGGAAAGCAAATACTCTTGGCTTATCAGCACCATCTGGGTTTTCCACAGAAATGTTGAACATTTTAGAGAAGTTAGTACCCAAGTGATGAGAAGTAGCACCTTGAATACCTCTACCAGTAGCAGCAATGAAACCTTCAACGGTAGTGGTGTAATCACCACCAGCAAACTTTTCATTTTCAGTCTTTTTACCCTTAACAACTGGAACAGCCAATAATTCTTCATAAACACCAGCGTATAAGTCCAAGATTTGGTCGACTTCTTCAGTAGCAGATTCACGAGTTAAATGAGCAGTGTGACCTTCTTGCCATAAGAATTCACGAGTTCTCAAGAATGGTTGTGGGTGCTTGAATTCCCATCTAACAACAGAATTCCATTGATTCAATTTCAATGGTAAATCTCTGTGAGATCTGATCCACTTGGCGTAGTATGGGTACATGACGGTTTCAGAAGTTGGTCTAATGGCAATATGTTCATCTAATTCAGAGTTACCAGCACGAGTAACCCAAGCGACTTCTGGAGCAAAACCTTCAATATGGTCCTTTTCCTTTTCCAAAACCCTGGATGAAACGAACATAGGAAAGTAAGAGTTTTGAACACCCAACTTCTTTATACGTTGGTTGAACCAGTTTTGAATTTCTTCCCAAACAGCGTAAGAGTTTGGTCTTAAGATGTAACAACCAGAAACATCATAGTAGTCCAACATTTCACCCTTGACAACAACTTGAGAGTACCAAGAAGAGAAATCCTTGGCCTTGTCAACGGTGATACCAATAAGTTTGGCATCATCAAGCTTAGCAGCTTCCTTTTCCTTCTTTAAAGTATCTTTCTTAGAAGCTTGTTGCTTACCAGCAGCACCAGCAGCAGGAGCCGGAGCAAGTTCAGCACTGAAATCGGTTGGAAGAAGTTCAATTCCAGTGGATTTCAAGTATTCAACAATGGTTTGAGCTGGAAGGGCTGCCTTAGCAGATTCGGTAGACAATTCCAAGGTTTCAGTAGAGTCGAGGATGTTTTGATCAATAACAATCTTGACTTTACCAGCCAAATCTTGGTTCAAGTTGGCAATAGAAACCTCCTTGGCAGAAGTAGCAAAGAATTCTTGAACCAAGTCATCCTTAGCCAATCTTGGCTCCTTAACACCAGCAGCATTAGCAATATGAGATGATGGAGTTTGAGTAGATTGCAATGCAAAAACAACCACAGGAACTGGTACAGCGGTTTTGGCTGTCTTTGGCTTGAAGACCAAGGTCTTGGTTGGCAATGCAGACTCAGAGGTTACAGTGGCCAACGATAAGGCGGCTAACGATTGTTCTAAGGCCATGGTTGATGGTGGTTTGAATGATGAAGTCGGTTAAAAAAATTCGCACGAATATCAACGAACGATCGGTCCAGTAGCCTCGCGAGACTCCACTGATAAGCGAGGCTAAAGAGAAGTGAGGAAGGAAAGAGAAACGGAAATACAAGCAAGTAATTGAGAAGGGGATAAAACTGGTAGAGTCGATGATAAGTGGAACTGTGTGATGTTCTCAGAGGTCATAGGGTGAAGATAGTGGGAGTTTTGGTAGAGTTATCTGGTACTAGCGACTGTTTTTTGGGACTCAGACCAGGCCAGGTTCCCGCTAGTTCTAGGGCGAGTGGACATGGAACGTCGTAATTTTTCAGTCCAGGGCTTGGTGATCTGGGTGTCTCCAGCGACGCCGTCTATCACTAGAAATATGAGCCACCAAAAGAACCTAAGCAGCTCTTGGGTCATTTTACGAGGACATTAGACCAAGCCACCACAGGATCACCCAACGTGCTCCTCGGAATCGTATACTCTGCTCTCTACACTCATCACACTCGGACTATTGACTGTTGTTGGCTTCTGGTTATGACTTGATGGGACCGCGCTGTGTGCAGGTTAATTTTTCACTTATTTCGCCTCAACCCCCATCCTCCTACCACCTCCACCCCCAATGTCTCAAGCCCCCGCCATCCATGTAATCCGCTTCTCCAGCTATACCAGCTTGCCCCCATCCGCCACATAGTCCACCATCACCCCAGCAACGCCTTCAGATCCAGGCACCACCCAAACAAAAGTCGTGCACAGCCCAATATCTCCATATCAAAAATTTCCAACTTGACTCATACCATAACTACACCAACATCATGTCTGTTTACGTTAACGAGAAGACCGGTTCCGACGCCGCCACTGTCGCCGGTTCCGAACAAGAACCATTCCAAACTGCTGCATTTGCCGTGTACTCACAACCAGAAGCCAAAGTTTTCATCCACAAACAACTCGAAGAAAGTGAAGAATTCGGTTACGTTGAAATCTCTGCCAGTGCATTAAAGAAAGCCAAGAAGGGTGCTGAAGGTTTAAAGAAGAAGGCTGAAAAACAAGCCAAATTGGATGAACAATTGAAGCAAAAGGAACAAGAAAACTCCAAGAAACTTGCCGAATTGGATTTGATCAAGATTGTCGAAGACAAGTCTTTACCAGCTGCCAAGAAGATCAAGTTGAGAGATGTTCCTAAAAACATTGACACCAGAGTTTCCGTTCAAGGTTGGGTTCATCGTTTGAGAATCCAAAAGGGCTTTGCTTTCATTACTTTGAGAGATGGTACCGGTTTCATCCAAGCCGTTTTAACTGGTGATTTAGCCAAGGCTCGTATTACTCAAGAATTAACTTTAGAATCTACTGTTACCATCAAGGGTGTCATCAACAAGCTTCCAGAAGGTAAGACTGCTCCAGGTGGTGTTGAATTAAAGGCCGACTTCTATGAAGTTGTCGGTTTGGCCCCAGGTGGTGAAGAAGCTTTCACCAACAAGGTTCAAGAAAACGCCGATCCTTCTTTGTTATTGGACCAACGTCACTTGGCTTTAAGAGGTGAAACTTTATCTGCTGTCATGAAGGTTAGAGCCGCTTTATTACAAGCCATCAGAAAGGTCTACGCTGAAGAAGGTCAAACTGAAGTCACTCCTCCATGTATGGTCCAAACTCAAGTTGAAGGTGGTTCTACTTTATTCAAAATGGATTACTATGGTGAAGAAGCTTACTTAACCCAATCTTCCCAATTATACTTGGAAACTTGTTTACCATCTTTAGGTGATGTTTACTGTGTCCAAGAATCTTTCAGAGCTGAAAAATCTCACACTAGAAGACATTTGTCTGAATATACTCATATTGAAAGTGAATTGGCATTCTTAGAATTCGATGACTTATTATCTCACATTGAAAGAGTCATCACCAACACTGTCAAATATGTTCTTGAAGATCCAGTTGCTGGTCCATTGGTCAAGCAATTGAACCCTAACTTCGTTGCTCCTAAATTACCTTTCATGAGAATGGAATACATTCATGCTTTGGACTGGTTAAACGAACACGGTATTTTGAACGAAGAAGGTGAAAAGTTCAAGTTCGGTGATGATATTGCTGAAGCTGCTGAACGTAAGATGACCGATACCATTGGTCAACCAATCTTATTGATCAGATTCCCAGTTGCAATCAAGTCTTTCTACATGCAAAAGTGTAAGGATGATCCAAGAGTCACTGAATCTGTTGATGTCTTGATGCCAAACGTTGGTGAAATCACCGGTGGTTCCATGAGAACTCACGATTACGACGAATTGGTTGCTGCCTTAAAGAGAGAAGGCTTAAGTATGGACGCTTACTACTGGTTCACTGATCAAAGAAAGTACGGTACTTGTCCACATGGTGGTTACGGTTTAGGTACTGAAAGAATCTTGGCTTGGTTGTGTGACAGATTCACAGTTAGAGACTGTTCTTTGTATCCAAGATTTGCTGGTAGATGTACCCCATAAGCGTGCCAAACAAAGATAACTCGAGGTATTATCCAAAAGGTTGTTGATTCGAGTTGATAACACGATGGCCCTCATAATATTGTGCCGCATTATCAAGCTATGCTGTATACCTAGGTTTATATATTGCCTGTTAATATAATGATACGAATAGAATCAAGTAGATCTGGATCGCCTAAGCGTATGATCTAGTATTTAGTATAATTTACTATCTCTAACGTTTGCGTGGTCTTCCTCATTTAATGGTGTTCTCTATCTTCATTTCTCTATTCACTATTTTCTACAACTTATTACTATGTTCTTTGTATTTATAAATTATTTACAGTCCAACTGTATCGCTACTGTTGGTTTCTATGTTCGTTGTGGGACCTAAGAGTTCCTCTTTGCAAACGGGTTGTATTTGTCCATATGGTATCTTCAAACAACCTGGTGACTTGACCTGAACTAGGGTCTTCATTTGGGCTGGTACTTGAGTTGTCCTGGTTGGCTGTCTTAAAGTGCTAGACCGAAAGACTGAATTATACTGGAGATTCGTTTCTCACATCCAACACGTACTTTCTCAAGATGTTCTTGGCGGTGTTCTTGGCAAGTTGGTCTACTGGAGTCTTGGTCATCTTGGACAATATTCTGTTTCTTTCTTGCTCGTACTCTTTGGTCATAAACTTCTCATAAATGGCAGGGAAATTGGCTCTTCTTCTTTCAATTTCACTGATTTCGGTATCAGCATGGTTCAACTTCAAATCCACCACTGGTTCCGTGGTTGGCCATGAACTAATACCATACTTTTCCTTGATACGGTTGACTTCCGAAACCAACTTATCTTGTTCTTGAGCGTCGGATTCCTTTTGGAATTTACCCACAAGTTTGTCTAACAACTTCAAATCTTCAATCTTAGTTATGGTACTTTCAACATCAGACTTGGTATTTATCAAATCGTGACTCTTTTCTTGTTCTTGTTTCTGTAACTTTTCTTGAGCCACGGTTTCGTACAATGCAAACTGTTGACCCTTGTTGACCTTGATTTCAGCAATAGCAAAGGTCTTACGGGCAGAAATTCTGGGTATAGCTTCAATTCTAACTATATCACCTTCTTTACAAAGGTTTCCTTCATCATGAACCAAATAGTCCTTTCTTTTGATCACTTCTTTGTGGATTCTTTTGTCGTACACTTTTCCTTGCACACGGACCTTGACGGTCTTGGCCATCTTCCCTTGGGAGACAACAAGTCCCACTAAGTTGAGTTTAGCCATGGTTGAAAGTTTCAGTCTTTTTGACTTTGTATGTGGAAATTTTGAAAAATGAAATTTTTTGCTTACTGGTGAGTGTGTGCTGCCCAAACCCACCAACGAACAAATTCTTTGATTCGAGCTTAACTTAAAGAAGTTAAAGTGCGAACATTATTGTAAGTGAAGAATGAGACTGGCAAGAAACGAAAACCAAACCGATGAAAAGTGTTCATGAAAAGTGAATATCAAACAAGTGGGGGTACGTAGACTATGGGGGGTACCGTGTGTCACCGCCATTCCGTAATAGGAAAGTACCTAGTACCACCCTACACTGTTACATAGTGATCCAAATGGCTGCGAAGTTGCAAGAAGAATAGATAATAGAAACAGCACCTTGAATGAAGGCAATGTTCTGAACTCTTTAACAAACAGTTATTCTAGTCTTATCCTACCCATTGATTCATAGGACTTTTATTCATGAAGCGTGATATTTTCTATAAGTCTTATAGATGAAAATTTTAATTTATACCAATCAAGTTTTATTAATATTTAAATATCGATTTCTTGATTCGTTATGACTTCTGAATATTGAGCTATATCAACAGATGCTGTTTTATAGTTTATTACTTGGCTGGTAATACCAAAAATACCTTCAGCTTGCATTAATTCTATCATTCAACTTGAAGAATAATTAATATTTATTTCTTCAACCCTTTTATAAGGTTTATTAGACGTATATATTTAATATAATCATAGCTACTACGAGATCGTCAGTTTAAGGTGAGTGAGTGGATTAGGTAAAGAGCCAAGAGGAGATTACGGTGTGATCTCAAGCAAAATCATAGCCTTTCTCAATCTGTCTATTAATTTTTCCTATTGTGAATGGGTTATTATGTTTTACTCACATATAATCGTAATGTGGTGGTTTTTTTTGAAAAATTGGAATTTCTCAAACAAAAATTCAGCTCCCATCAAATACAGAAATACCAAGGTCTTCGACAATAGTTCTACTAATGTGGCATGATATCGACCAGATTAGCCCATAATTCACTCCCAATATTCTCTAGTTATTTCTACCTATCAGAACTTTAATTATCTAATACTCGGTTACTATAACCACTAATTATTCAACGAAAAATCTTTAATTATGATTCCTCATTAAATCTTGGTCGTTTCTCAAATCTTACTTAATCATCTAACATTTAACATTCATTCTAATCAGCTACTTTCATTATCTATCAACTCTAGAGATATAAATTACCATATATAAAAAAAAATTGGAAGCTGCAAAAAAATATTGTTTTCTATAGATAAACTACTTTTCTAGCAATTTCTTTAGTTTGGTCTAGTTATTGATTTCCTTCAACACCTTATCGAATCTGGAGACCAATTTCTTATTCTCTTCGGCAGTTCCCACTGAAATTCTCAATGCACCTGTGCAATTCAATTCAGTACCTCTAAATCTCACCACCACTTCGTTGGATACTGCCAAAGTTTCATAAACCTTCTTGGCCACTTCGTTAGATGGAATACCGGATTTATCTAAAATCTCAAGCAATAAAAAGTTGGAGTCCAAACCTCCCAAATTCTTACCCACATGTTCAAGTTGTTGTAAAGAGTCCAATAAAAATTGTCTTTGGTCAATGATTTTGGCTACGTTGGAAAACATCACTTTTAAACCCTCTTTTGGATCGGTAGCTCTCATAGCAACACTGGCAGTTAATGAAGAGATATTGTATGGATACTTCATGGAGTTCAAGTAGTAAGATAATTCAGGGCTAGAAAAGGTGATACCCAACCTGATACCAGCCAAACCAAAGGATTTAGAAAGTGTTTGTAATACCACCAAGTTTGGGTACTGGTTGACCAAGGTAGATACCGATTGACCAGTTTTATCAGTGCTCAGTAAGGTGAAATCAATGTATGCTTCATCAACCACCACCAAACCGTTCCAGTCCACATCAAGCAACTTCACCAAGTCGTCCACATTCAAAAGCTTACCGGTAGGGTTACCAGGAGAAGTGAGGTAGATGAGTTTAATGGTGGGGTCAGCCAACAAGGTCTTGGTGATACCAGGAACATCGATATCAAAAGATGGCGCAAGCAATGGCACCTCCACAAGCTCCACATCGTTGATAGTAGCACAGATGGCATACATTCCATAAGTTGGTGGACATACCAAGAGCTTATCCTTACCAGGAACACATACACATCTAAGTAACATATCAATACTTTCATCAGAACCCACCCCAAGGCACAAGTTTTCGGGTTCTAACGGCAGACCTTTGGTCAACGAATTTGGCTGGGCGTTTCTGAAGTCCACGATCTTTTGTTTCAATTCCATCTGGTGAGGATCCGGGTACCTGTTCAATTCAAGATCATCTTCTTGAGCACCCACCGACTCAAGAGCAGGTCCATGGGTGTTCTCATTGGCATCAAGAAGAATCCCGGTTTTAAAGTCGTCTCGAGCACATCTGTAGGGCTTCAAGCCGAGGATATTGGGTCTTACGACGGCAGACAAGTCGAACATGGTGGTCAAATGGGGCAATGTTGATGATTGGTCAAAGTACGGGAAACTGGTTAAGATTATATAGTGATAAGGTATTTTTCAGTGTGACTCATGCGCACGACGGCTGCAATTTAGCAGAGTCACGATAAGAGTCATGAGAGGAGATGAAGTGAAGTGGTGAAATAAGAGGAAGAGAAGAGCAAGAGTGAAGCGATAGAAATGATGGTAGGCACCAGGGAACAGCTGCCATGTTCCAGAACCTTTTGCGGGGCGTGATGGAGCTGGTGTAGTGGTTCTGGGACCCTTTTCGCAGCCCAAAATGGCCCTTGCCGCGACTAGTGACTGTTGGGCACAACTAGTGAAATCTAGTGAAATTAGGTCAAAGAGACCGATTAAAGGATTAAAGGCACATACGTGGTTCAGCAGCTATTTTAGTGATCGGATGCATCTTATTTTTGATTTGGGAGAGAATTGGGTTTTATTTTTTTTTTCGTCGAGATACCCCCCAAATCACCATTCGATAAATAGCATAGTTGTAGCCATGAAACTGATGATAAATCAGTTAGTAAATTAGCACAAAGAACCCGATTATTTGCTCTAGTTGAATTCATAAATATCTCCAATTATCTCATCACCCAGATCGTCCTCTGTGTCTGTAGGCTCAAAGGTGACATGGGGCGACGGGAACCTTCTAGTGGTGAAAAAACTCGACTTCATGTGTTTTGGCCCAAAGAACCGTCTCAAGCTATTGTTTAAGGGCTCAGAAGGATTGATGGAGTTTTGTTCTACGTCCATGATGGAAGGAACATCTTGGAACGTGGGCCTGTGTGTTTTGGGTGAAAACACCGATTTTTCAAGCACTTCACTCTCGGTGCTTCCCTGTTTAAAGAGCTCTTTTACCATGACCCGGCTTCCTATCTCTCTGAGAGTGGGATGATTCAATGGTGCTGTGTGTCCTGGAGAGTAGAGATCAAGGTAGTCTTCCTCCACCGGACCCTCAGTTTTGGTCTTAAATATCCGTCCCCATACCCAGTGCACAAATGATTGTCGAGTCTCCACACTTTCCTCTTCTCCTGCTTTCAGATGGTGCGTAGGATCTGATTTTAACAGTTCTATACTTGTATTGTAATTGGAATGCTTGTCAGCCTCTTCGTGAGTCTCGTGTTCAACTTCTTCGTGGTGTTCTTTGAGCTTTTGATCAACCTTCCCTAGCATCGGGTCACGTAAACCGTATTTATAAACTTCATCTTCAGCTTCTTCATCTTCTCCAATTGATTCACCGTATTGGTCTTCATAAAACTCCTCGTCTTCACTATCGTCTCTCAATATTAGGGTGCCCATATGTCTTTCTCGTGGCTGGTATATCTCTGATTCGTCTATGACATCATTCCATGTCCTGTTTAAAGACTCGAAGTAGTGGACCAATTGAGGGACCGTAGGACTTTCTGCACTCACAAACGACACCTGGTCGCTGGAGTCGGCCCAGAGCGGCGAAGCTGTCTCAATCAGTGCTTGTGTCATCACAGTGTGTTCTGTGGTGGTTGCAATTTTGCAGCTTATAACCACAAAGAGACGATTACGTAAGCACACCCAAAAATCAGAAAAATTGAAATTTCCTTTATAGTCACGTGTGTCCTTTTCGACAGCACATACAGTTGGTGCCAAACATCTCTAGCTACGCGACTTATCCATAGACTATAGATCACTAGAGCCCCGTAAATAGAGGCGATTATCCCCCACTCAGAACTTATACCGATCCTCCAAACCTCCGTTGCTTCCAGAGTCCCCCACGCTTTCTAACCCCCACTACACACCTCCACATCCAACCATGAATATCGCCATTACTTACGACAAAAACACCAAAAAGCTCCAAATACCGGACCAAGCCGCTAGCATGGTCCCACAACTCAAGTTGGAAATCGACCAATTGAACACCTTGACCTCTGACCTCATTGCCAGCGGAGCCGAGGTCCCACAGCCAGCCACAGTTGAAAATTTCAACAAGGACGTTTCTAAAATGATCAAGAAATTATATGAAGGTGGAGTTCAAGCCTTCCAAGCATGTAAATACGATGAAGCGGTGAAAAAGTTGACTGTTGGACTTGAAATGATTTCCAGAAGACACAAGTTTGAATCTTTCCAAGGGACCTTACAAGAAATGAGTTTATTCCTTATGAGTCGTGCTGATTCTTATTTGAAGACCCAAGAATACTTGAAGGCATTTGATGATGCCGATATGTTGATTGGAATGATGATGGTTACCCCAGATAACTTCTTGAGAAGAGGGGTTGCCAATTTCTTCTTGGGTAACTATGAAGATGCCAGAGCCGATTATCAAAGAGGTTTGGCATTTGATGAAAACAATGAAAGATTACAAACCGAATTGGAAATCTGTTTGGATAAAATCTTGGAAGAAAATGGAGACTACCTTTAAATCAATAAGTATTAAAGAGCAAAACAAAAGAAAAAAAAAAAAACCTGGTTGAATTGTCAAGTCTTGAAGACTTGGTAAGATACTGTACTACTCACTCCAAAAACAAAAGGATAATTAAGCGAATAATCAAAATTACACGGGGACTTCCAAACCCTAGAGAGGCTTTCAGTAGTCCGGATCATTTAGTTTCACAATTAATACCATAAGTACCTGCCAATTTCTAGGTTTTGTCATTAACGAAACGCCCATACCTATAGATTCTCTTTAAGAGAATACCCACACACCAAACCACAATTATCTGCTATACAAGCTCGCGATGACGGCTACACTTGAGCTATTCTTATTCATTAGGTTGGTCAAAAGGCCTCAAGTGTCTACCACCTTGGTTTTTATAGTAGTAACTCTTATATAGAGAAATGAAAAAAAAAATATGCATTTTTTCACCAGTAAAATTGGCGAAATAACTTCAATTTTTTCCATTAATTTTGATTAATTTCAACCACATTTTGAGAATGATTTAGTGATAATTTTTCACTTATGTTCTGCTTCTTTTCCTGTGATTCCATACTTTATCCTGCAACTATCTGCAGGACCATACATGGTACCATGGTCACCTGATCACAAAGGCAACAAAACTTGAATCATTAATCATCAGCTTCTTACCATATTTAACCCTCCACAGCCATGGCGTCCTCAACGCTAAACTCGGGCGTAGTGTACTTGTTATCTTCGGACGATGACGATGATTTTTATGACAAAAAACCGGTGAAAAGCGGACAGGTTTCTACCATACAGAAGGAAAGAACCCAAACCCCAAATAACCCCGATAATGAAAATATAGATCATGACAACAGTTACCGGTATAAAGAGCCTCCCAAAATACGATCCTACGAACAGTTTCCTCAGAGCTCACCCGTGCAAATACACAGAGGGGGCTCATTGGAGCGAAATCCACAGAGACCAGAAAAGAGAAGATTAGACTCTTTATTGTATGATAGAAAGAAACAGGCCACACCAGAGGCCAAGGTAAAGTCCAGATTGGAGGGAAGTTCCATCAGAGGACTCGGAATAGATAGAAATAGACCAGAACCAGAACCAGAACCAAAAAATGAACCATTGAATGAGAGTCAATCACCACAACAACCAGAAAACATATTGAACAGAATCGATTTTAGGAAATTCAACATGGCCCAAGATGGTTACCAAGATAGTGTATTGGAGTCCAGGCAACAATCATCCGATAGTATTACTGAGTTGGCCAAGAAATTTAAACTCCAAGATGAACAGTTCCAAACAAAACAACCAAAGGCATTCAAAGATGCCATGCCTGGTGATATAGAGGTGATAGACCTCTCTGATGAAGATGATGATCCAGTGGAAGATGACGAAGAAGATGACGAGCGTTTTTACTCAGCAGGTGAAAAATCACCGGTGACAAATGCCCCATCTTCACATCCGGACTCTGATTCGGACGACGATCTCATGATTATAGATGAAAAAGAAGTGGATTCCAATGTCCATTTCAAATCCACTTCTTTTGAACAACAATCGTTCAATCAACCAGCCCCAGTGCCTCACGCTTTGGATCAAGGATACTCTGCTGCCATGATCAACAAAACTCATCTTCTTCAAAGATATCAACTGTACAAAAACACATTAATGTCTGTTGTTTCAGGAAACCAGGCAGTAGAACAGGAAATGTCCAACTTCGGCTCATTAATAGAGAAGGTAACCAATACAATTTATCATATAAAACTGAGATTGGCTCATGACTTACCCCAACAATTGGCAGAACAGTTTCAAAAATCTCTTTTCTCAAAGGAACTCGAATACCAGAAGCTTAGAAGAGAATTTGATCATAGAAAGAGTATTTTAAGTGGGAACCGTATTAAAGCCCAACGTTTGGATATGGAATTGGCAGCCGTAAGATCTCAAATTGCTGCCAATGAACATAATCTCCAAGAACAACCATTCTACCGTCTACCAATGGCACAACCAATGGTACAACCACCACAAGGTTATGCTACCAATATATACAATCAACCCAATCCAGACCAAAATGATCTTCAAGATTTGCTTGATAATATCCGTCCTGATGAAGAACTTGAAGAAGGGTTGGAGTTGACTCCACCAGAGTTATCCATCAACTTGATGAAGCATCAAAGATTGGGGTTGGCATGGCTTAAAAGAATGGAAGAATCCAAATCCAAGGGTGGTATTTTGGCAGATGATATGGGATTAGGTAAGACCATTCAGACCATTGCTTTAATCGTGCTGAACAAACCACAAGAAGATGACAACAAGACCACATTGATCATTGCTCCTGTTTCGTTATTAAGACAATGGGCAGGTGAGATAGAATCAAAGCTTAAGTCAGCACATGCCCTTAAAATCGGTATTTATCACGGGGGTGAAAAGAAGTCATTAAGTACTTTCAAAGATATGGCAGAGTACGACATTATACTTACATCTTATGGTACCTTATCTTCAGAATGGAAAAGACATTTCAAGGAAGCGATTCAGATGTTAAAGAGAGATACCAAGGAGTCCACTGCAACCATCATGCCTCGGTTTGAAGACGGTGGAAAAAGCTACAAATCCCCGTTCTTCACCAGAGACTCCAATTTCTTTAGAGTCATTTTGGATGAAGCCCAAAATATCAAGAACAAGACATCTCTTACTTCCAAATCCGTCACTTACTTGAAGGGTGACTACAGACTTTGTCTTTCCGGTACTCCTATCCAGAACAATGTGGATGAGTTGTATCCAGTGATCAGATTCTTAAAGATCAGACCTTATGATAACGAGTTCAAGTTTAGACTGGACATTTCAGTTCCTCTCAAATCCAACTCAGAACAATACGACAATTTTGATAAAAATAGAAGTATTAACAAGTTAAGAGCTTTGCTCAAAGCTATTCTTCTCAGAAGGAGAAAGGACTCCTTAATTGATGGTAAACCTATTTTGTCTCTTCCTGAAAAGCATATTATTTCGGACTATGTCAATATGAATGATACAGAAAAGGAATACTATACTTCACTCGAAAGTGGTATCCAAAAGAAGGCCAGAAAGTTGTTGAACTCTAAGACCAGGCACTCTGCTACTGGTATTTTGACATTATTGTTGAGATTAAGACAAGCATGCTGCCACTGGTTTTTAGTTGAACTTGGAGAAATTAAAGCTGGTCAAACCAAGGAAGCCGAAGATGATCTCCACAAGCCAAAGGACTGGAGAAAAATGTATGCTCAGGTAGTATCATTAGACAGACGTATAGTGGAGAGAATCAAGGTACTTGATGGTCAGGAGTCCAAGAAAGAAGGAGAACCAAAGATTGAAGAACTCGAAGATGATGCTGAATCACCAGTAGAACCACAACAAGCTCTTCAAATCAAGGAAAATGGTGAAACTGAACCGGTTATCCAACAAGAAAAACAAATAGTGCCTAAGAATGAGATTGTTGACGGTGAAACTACTTTTATTGATCAAGTTGGTGTGATTGATTTAAATGAAGAAGAAAGAGTCGAAGTGAATGGAATTTTGAAAGAAGAAAAATCTCTTGTTCAAACTCATAATTTCCTTGATAATATTGTATCTTCTGTTGACCAGATACAAGACGTTGATGCTGATCTTCAAAAGGACGAGGAGATGTTAACCTGCCCAGTTTGTTACAACATTTTGACACCATCAGAGTCTATCACCATTCTTCCAAAATGTGGCCACTTGATATGTCACTCTTGTATTGATATCTTCTTTGAGAACAACTCTGTGGATGATGACAATGGTAAAGTGGCACAATGTGTTGAGTGTGGTACCAAAGTTAACCAAAATGACTTGATAGACTATGAAATATTTCGAAAAGTCCATAATGAAGGTTATGGATACTCTGCTATTAGTGAGTTCTGTAGAAAGTACTATGGGTCTTCTGGTCTTCCTAAGAATAGTGCTTTGATTGAGGAACTTATCACTGAAGAAGGAGGATTCAAAGCATCTGCAAAGATTGGTAAGGCTTTGGAACTTATGGATGAAATTGCCAATAAGCATCCTAGTGAAAAAATCATTATTTTCTCCCAATTCACGGTTCTTTTTGATGTGATGAAGTTTGCATTAAGAGAAAAAGGAATTGATTTCTTGAGGTACGATGGTTCTATGAGTCTTGATGCCAAGAACACCACCATCAGGAAGTTCTATCAGGAAGACACCAAGGTGTTGCTCTTGTCATTAAGAGCTGGTAACACCGGATTAACATTGACCTGTGCTTCCCATGTGATTATCATGGATCCATTTTGGAACCCGTTTGTTGAAGAACAAGCCATGGACAGAGCCCACAGAATTGGTCAGGAAAGAGAAGTTTTTGTTCATAGAATCTTGATTTCAGGAACCGTGGAAAGCAGAATTATGGATTTACAAGAAAGAAAGAAAGAGTTGGTAGATGCTGCCCTTGATGAGAAGGGAATGAAGAGCGTGTCGAGATTGGGCCAACAAGAATTAGGTTTCTTGTTTGGTTTGAACAGTCTAAACCCTTAATGAAGTATTTACTTGTTCTTACAGAGTTATACATATCACTAGTGTATTAAATACTTTTGATGTCGTTCATATTTGAAGTTTATAAGGAGCTGGTTGGGAAAATTTGTGGTTCATTATTATCTACTTTCATTTCTACACATACCTGATTATATGTTCAATCAATTCATTTTGTCGTGGTATTGTTTTATGTATTATTCTCTAAACTTTTTAACCTTTGCCAAGTTCCTCAACCAGTCATCCTCACTAATTAGATCACCTACTTCTGATACCATTATAGCTTCAAAATCAACATTATACTTAGAAAGTGACTTACAAAGGTAAGTGATTTGTAGAATCAACCCATCTTTTCTAGATTGAAGATCGAATTCATCTTCTTGTTCGGTTTCTTTCTTTAGTATTTCTGGTAGATATTGTTTTAATTCCTTTGCTAATAAACCAGCCAAATTTCTGATAAATTGGTTTACCAAAAGCTTGTCTTCTGGAGATTCCTCCTGGGAACCAGTTGGACTGAAAATGGCAAAATATATCGATAAGGAGTTGAAAATGAATTCTCTATAAATTTCAATAAATCTCTTTAAATAAGTCAATTTATTGAACTTAAGAAGAGGAGTCAAGCTTGATAATTCATTAATAATAAACTTGAATCTTGAATGCAAATAGATAATCTTTAAGAAGTTATCTTTATTAGAATTGGTATGAGAGGATGTGGATGTGGATGTGGATGTGGATGTGGATTCTTGGTGACGATCTTCTCCAACGGCATATAAACCAATTGTAGGGTCACCTTGAAGTTTATTCAAGATTTGAAAAATTTTTAAAATGCTGTTTTGACGTAAATTGGTGTTCAATAACTTGATCAAACCTTTAACCATAAGACGTAATTCTATCACCACTTGTTGATGAATTTTCTGGAAAATCACAAGTTTGGGGAACCGTATCATCAATGCTTGTACTAAAATGGAGATTTCAATCGATTCTTGATAATTTCCTTGTAGAATACATAACTTACATAAAGCAGGTAACTCTAAGAAGTCAAGAACCGAGTCGATATTGCTCAATATAGTATTGGAGGAGTTGATCGAAGTGGTAAGCTTTTCATTAACGGAAACTTCGAACTTCTGGTTATCCAAGGCGCCGATCATTTGTTCCAATGCCTCCTTATAATCCTTTTTGATGGTGGTATCAACACTGGCCAAGTCTCCACTGATATCAATAATCAAGTCCTTATTCTCGTTGGTTATGGATGCCAATTCGACGTTGATCTGGCGCTGTCTCAGCTCAAGCTCGGCAATGACCTCCACCAACGTTGGCTTGTGTTTGGAATCATCGGTGGTTGTGGTGGTATAGTTTTCAGTGGAAAGAAGGTCATCGTTGATCAAGAGTTCTTGAAGGAACTGTTCGCTTTGGTCCTTGAGCAGCGGGTCATTGGCCAAGTACTTTTGGGTCTCTGGGTCCAAGGTGGATACCAATGTGTCTAGAAGGATTTCCGACATTAGGCTGGTGTGTGTTGAGAGTAGAACCGTCAAATGTTAAATGGTGTGTTGGATCTGATCTAGTCGCGCTCCTGCGATAGTACCGAATGAGAGCGAGGGCCCCCGCGGTAAGTCTAGCGAGAGAATGGAGGAGCGTACCATGGAGGGACCATGGCAGGGAGCATTGGACGGGAGATACGTGGCCAAGAACAAAGAACACCGAGCCAATGTGATACCAGAGGCGCTGGGAAATTGGTTGAGCATAAAGGAGACCACTGGAAGTGATGGAATAAGCAAATTGCACATACAAACCAGTGGATCTATTACCTATAACAATTAACACTGGCGAGTATATATCTTACAATACACTAGACAAAATACAAATCCTTAATACTGAGATCCGTAATTCTTTTAACCTTGAATGACAGAACGACATTACCTACCACCCAAAGAAATAGAATTTACCATAGGTCCCATTTTCTGCTGCGTTCACCTCAACAAGACTATTGTATTTATTAATTTTATTGTATTTGCTCTTATTTCTAGTGGTATTAATTTTGGACCAATTTTAACTACACCTAAGAATATGTCTGAATGTTTCGTCTAACTACAATCATTATTTGCTAATTCTGTGATTTTTTTTCTTTACTTTCTTTCATCATTTTGCATAATATTTCATACTCTGTCACTCATATTGGATGCAAAAAAAAAATCACATATAAACCAACAAACTCAACAAATGAGGTTTCAAGACAATTGGATGGTTCAGGAAGCCAAATAATGATTTTGCCCATGCTCTAACTGGGGACATTCTGCGTGTTAAGCAGACCAAAAACACGTGATCTGGGTTGAATACTACTATTACATAAGCCACTCTAAAACCACCATCACCATTCAATTACGACTTAAAATCATGTAGGAAACTACATCACCCGTCCCCATCAAAAATCCCATCCTCTTCACCATTCCCTTCCTTGACCTCGCTCACTTGACTATCTTCCCAATCACTCTCACTAAATTGGCTCATAGATACAAGGCCACCATGGTGGCCCGCGCACGACCCCATAGACCAACACTAATAGATTAAATCTCAAGTAGCCAAAAACGACTCCGTTTTGTATAATCAATCACAATGGAAGGCCTCTTCTTCAACATCGACAATGGATACCTTGAAGGTGTCGTGAGAGGGTACAAGAGCGGTCTTTTGCGTTCTCCTCAATACACCAATTTGACTCAATGTGATAACTTGGAAGACTTGAAGCTTCAATTATCGTCAACTGACTATGGTAACTTTCTTGCATCCCATTCAGGACCACTTTCAACCAGTGTTATTCAAAAGAACCTATCCAAGAAGCTTTATCAACAGTTTCAATATGTCAAGACTCAATCTGCCGGTACTCTTACCAAATTCATTGACTTTATTAGTTATGGTTATATGATTGATAACGTGTCATTGATGATTACTGGTACTTTACATGAAAGAGATAGAAATGAAATCTTGGCTAAAAGCCATCCTTTAGGTTTGTTTGATACTTTACCAACCCTTTCAATTGCCACTGATATTGAAAGTTTATATAATACGGTTTTAATTGATACTCCATTGGCTCCATTTTTTAAAGGTTGTTTAACTGCTGATGATTTAGATGATTTAAATATTGAAATCATTAGAAACAGATTATATAAAAATTATTTGGAAGCCTTTGTTGAATTTGTTGAAAATGAATTTGGTGAACCAGATAGAGAAATCATGTTAAGATTATTAAACTTTGAAGCTGATAAAAGAGTTATAAATATTACTCTTAATTCTTTAGGCAACCCTGATATGACCACTGAAGACAAATTGAGTTTGTTCCCAAGTTATGGTCAATTATATCCTATGTACCATGATCAATTGGCTTCAATTGAAGATGTTGAAGAATTGAAAGCTATTGTCACCACTGTTGGTGATTATACCGATATCTTCAGTGAAGAAGGTGAAGATGGTAAGAACTTAGAAGACTGGTTCTACTTGTTAGAAATGAAGTATTGTAAAGATGCTTTCACCCAACAATTCACCTTGGCTACGGTTTGGGCTTGGTTAAGATCCAAGGAACAAGAAATTAGAAACATTACTTGGATTGCCGAATGTATTGCTCAAGGTCAAAAGAATAGAATCGATGCATACATCTGTGTCTAATAAAACAAACATCAATATATTAGTCATCAAAACTCATTCCATAATGACCACCCTGAAACTTTGGTGTGTTTTATCAGTCTAACCAATTTGAAAGAAAAAAAAATCACAGTTTTTGTTCAATTACTTGAATAACCATTCAAGTGTATAATCAGGCTCCCACCAGAGCTCATTTATTTCTACTATATTAGTTTCAATTAAGCATTAATTAATCGTTGCGATAAAAGTGAACCATCCAATAATGGTTTGGTTCCTTCTTTTATCTATGTAATCAGTAAACGAATACTATTAAAATGATCTATGAAATCAAAGATGTATCCTATACTATGCAAATGTAATAATTATGACAGGATATAATGTTGAATGTTCTTTTTAATTCTATAAGAATAATGGTATTTCCACAGCTCCAACAGCACCTACTCTCTCTTCTTCAACTTGTTCATGAGTTCTCTTTCTCAGTTGTGTTGATTCTCCAGCGTTCTTAAAAGATGCGTATGACAAGACCTTCTGAGGGTCTTTATCTAAATCTTGATAATCACTGGTTTTGTTATAATCATTCACATACTGATAACTTTCATCATCAAAAATATTATTGAAGTTTCTTGCTGTGGCTACATGATCATTTTGGAAATCTTCATCAAGTTCACTCAGTACTTCAAGATGGTGGAAAGTAATTAAGGTACCTGCATAGTTGGGTAAATGATTATTCTTGCACAAGAGTTGAATGGATAATACTCCATTTAAATCCTTGAGGATTTTGCATTTGGATGAGAGCTTAACTGCTTTCCATATTTTAATAAAATTGGCAAAATTATAACATGAAATAAGTGATGTGTTAATAGGCACCATATTATACTTTTTAGAAGGATCCTTACCATATAATACCAATTTTTCAAGAATGGTTCTTTCACTGGGGTAAATTAATTTCAGGTGTCCTATAGGACCCTTAGAAATAAAGTTGAGTTTAGTATCAGTGAATTTGATCTTGGAATTGGCGTTGGCCTTTTTGTTGTTTCCTAGTGTTCGTATCTCGTTCGAAAGGTATATATATAAGTCCACGGTACTGATCTGTTGTAGATCTGCGAGTAAATTGGAAAAGACATCACTTTTGAGGATCAATTCCGACTGTACTTCATTATGACTAATGATAAGATTCTCATCTTCAGGGGAATCATAAGGGTATGCAAAATCAGGGTAAAAAGTAAGAAACTCGATTTTTTCACTCATCAAATTATCTTCGAATTCAATCACTAATGGGGTTCCGTCCCCATTGTAGGTGAAATAACATGAAACCTGATCGGACCCTGAAACGCCCAGTCCTTGTTTTATCTTGGGAGTCACCATGCTGGCAGCTACCGAGGTAAACGCGTCGCTAATCAATGATATGTCTATACCTAGTCTAAGCTCAGAAGTCTCTGATTGTGAAGCCAGTAGAACCGCGTCCTTGTCATCTCGGACCACGAAACTGAATTGGGAAAACAATGAAGGGTCGATGTTGAGCTGGACGTTACTCACATGGTTGTACTCGGAGTAGATGATGATTCCTGAAGGTCTGATGATGATCAATGCGTGCGGGTTCAAGGTGGTAATGGCTGTAAATACATCTGAAAGGTGGGAGATCTGGGTGGTACACGCGGAGAACGTGGCGGTTACTGGTGGGGGAGCATCGGCAAATTGGAGAAGGTGCCGCCCACCCTCTGCCTCGCCATACTCCTGTGATGCCTGCGAGTCTTGAGAACTGACAAAGAGTTGTGACATGGTTTAGGTAGATAAAATAAAAGGTTCCATATCTCAAAGTCTGATTTGGCTGCGATGTCGCGGCCTGTGTCGCGTGTCGCGGGTTGGCTGGTGATGTCGGAAGATGTCGGGGCTGCCAATGTCGAAAAAAAAATGTCACCCATGTTTCGCGACAGCCTCGTATTGCCAAGAACTCAAACGACGATCCGATCGACTATGCCACGATTTTCTCGTAGCTTAATTCCAAAAACAAATCCATTAAATTGCTTGACTTTTTTCTTCTCATTCTTCTTTTCTTTTTCCCTTCTCTTCTCTAATACTTTCCCCATAGTTCGAAAACTACTGGTGTATCCCGTGACTGCTCAACATCCTCCATCTCAGTCATAGATAGCTTGTGTGCACTCTTCGCAATCATATAGCGACTTGAAAGTGTAAATATTGATATCTACAGAACTAGCGGATAATGGTCTGGCATCAACTAGAGGTATGTGTTTTACCAAGAAGATACGGGTAATTAGACGACTTGCACGTGGACAACCCAATGCCCCTTTTCACCGCCTCAAAAATGGCTTTCAACCCCTCCAAACATGTCCTTTTATCCTCTCACCAAATCAGGATTTCCACTATTAATGACCCTAAATCAACACTTTCACCAGCTTATCCATGGACAAAAGACCAGGAAATCGCTTGAAATCGCTTGAAATCACCATTCTCGGAGCTGTATCTATCGGTTTGCCATATGTTCTATCGTTCTACCGTTCTTATCGGTTCTTCTTGGCTCTTTTTTTTTTTTTTTTGGTTCCTATTGTACTAACTTCATTATAGATGGAAAAGGCCCACATAGCCTATGCTTGTGTGGGTATCTTCAGTACCATTTTTTCCCTTCTATCCCTTTTCGTCAAAGAACGATTATATATTGGTGAAGCCACTGTGGCCACCATAGCTGGCCTTATTTTAGGTCCTCATTGTCTTGACTGGTTCAATCCTGTATCATGGGGTGACGCTGAATACATCACCCTAGAAATTTGTCGGATTGTCTTATGTATCCAAATTGTGGCCGTGGCTGTCGAATTGCCTCGTAAATATATGAAGAAACATTGGATCTCTGTCGCCATCTTTTTACTTCCTGTCATGACTTTTGGTTGGCTTATTGTGGGGTTGTTTATTTGGGTACTCATTCCTCATTTCAATTTTGCCGATGCACTTTTGGTTAGTGCTTGTGTTACTGCTACCGATCCTGTGTTAGCAGCCGCCGTTGTTGGTAAAGGTAAATTCGCTGAAAGAGTGCCTGGTCATTTAAGAAACTTATTGTCGGCCGAATCTGGTTGTAATGATGGTATGGCATTTCCTTTCATCTTCTTAGCTTTTAATATGGTCATTCATCCAGGTAATGTACATGAAGTTTTCAAAGAATGGTTCTTATTAACCATTTTATGGGAATGTCTTTTCGGATGCATTTTAGGAACTGTCATTGGTTTGGTTCTTCGTAAAGCCGTGGCTTTTGCTGAAAAGAAACAACTTATTGACAGAGAATCTTTCTTGGCAATTTTCGTGTTTATCGCCTTCAATTCTGCCGGTCTTGGCTCAATGTTAGGAACTGATGATTTATTAGTCTCTTTCGCTGCTGGTACTGCTTTCGGTTGGAATGGAGACTTTGCTAAAAAGACTGAAGAATCTCATGTTTCTACCGTTATCGATTTGCTTCTTAATTTGGCATTTTTCGTTTATTTTGGGGCAATTGTTCCTTGGCCTCAATTTAACAATCCTGAAATCGGTCTTAATGTCTGGAGACTTGTTGTCTTGGCCATTGTTGTCATTTTCTTAAGAAGAGTTCCTGCAGTTGTGGCACTAAAACCGTTTACTCCTGATGTTAAAACTTGGAGAGAAGCTTTCTTCTGTGGTCACTTTGGTCCAATTGGTGTTGGAGCAATTTTTGCAGTTATTTTGGCCCGTAGAAGATTGGAAGAACATTACAGTGAAGTTTCTGCTCCTCTTAATGCCTTACCAGAACGTGATCATCCTCATTTCCTTCTTTTAGCCGCACTTTGGCCTATTGTCTGTTTTATCGTTATTACATCTATCGTGGTCCATGGTTCTTCAGTTGCTGTTCTTACATTAGGTAAGAGACTTAATAGAATGGCCATTACTATGTCTTTCACTGCCACAAACACTCAAGATCAAGGTCCAAGTTGGATGTCTAGATTACAAAAATTGGACAAAGTTTCTACTTCTTTCTCCTTACAAAGAGTTGACACTCATGCTCCTTCCATTGATGAAAATCAAAAGTTACAACAATCTAATACTATTGAAACTAGTGGTATCAAGGTTAGACCTGCTGGTGGTGCAAAGAGAAGAAAGCATAAGAAAAGAAAGAGAAGAAATGGTGGTGCTGCTGCGCTCAAACATACTCTATCAAGAGCTCTTTCCAATGATCAAGAAGAACCTGTTGTTGAAAGACATAGACCTCATACCGAATTTCTTCAATTGGGTAGAACTCCTTCTGCAATTCCTCCATCTTCTACCAAAGAAAGCTTTGATGAAGATGAAGAATCTTCCTCTCATGATGGTAAATTGGAAATTGTAATTCCAACTGATGATCAAGCTGAAATTGATCTTGCTGAAAAAGAAAAGAGAGAAGAAAAAGACTTTGCCAGCCAAGAATCTGTATCTATTCTTGAAGAAAGAAAATCAGCTAGAGAATCTATTCCTACCACCGCATTCCAAGAAGGTTCAGAAATTATCATTGAAGATCAACATGGTGAAATTGTTGAAACCTTACCTATGAAGAAGAAGAATAAGAAGAACTCCGAAAAATCATCAAGAAGAGATGAAACTCCAAGTCCATGGCATTCAGAAGCCGAAAATGATGGAACTAGTATTCACTCTATGGGTTCTTTAAGAAGAAAGATGTCACAATATTCTTCCTACTCCAATGGTTCATCTCACCTCTCTGGTGGCGAAGACCATGTTGAAAAATTGACCAAGCCTTCCAGTCGTAAGAGAAAGGCATTTTATAGAAAGAGTGATCCAAATCATCGTCGTGTTTATGCCCATCAAATTGATAACTTGATTGTGATTGAAAATGAAGATGGTGAAATCATAAGAAGATATAGAGTCAATCCACATGTTAATCCACAAAAGGCTGGTTCAAGAGGAAGATCAAACACTCTTGTCGGCCGTGCTTTGTCCCTTGTGGGTATTAAACAAAAGGGTAGTACTACCAGTGGTGATGCTGAAGCTGAAGTTGGTACTGCCACAACAAATCCAGAGACTAATGTCAGTACTGGAGTACCCAACATTCCAAGTATTAATGTCACCGATGAACTCAATAAACCAGAGAATAATTTATTGGTCATGGAACATGACTCTAAAAATCCATCATCTCCTCTTAAGGATCCGAAGGTTACAAATAAGGTAGAAACTAAACTTACTGAAATCTTGAATCAAAGAATGAAAAATAAAAAACCTGGTTCTCCTCCTCCTCCAGTACATCATTTGGATGAAAATGAATATGATGAAGAAGAGGATGAAGATTTATCTGAAGACTCTGAAGAAGAAGACGAAGATGATGATGAACTGATGCATGAAACAGAAGTTGAGAAGAAGAGAAGATTAGCTGCATTAGGACTTTCTAAACGTCATGATAGTGATGAAGAAGAATAAGAAGCCCTTTCATTTATTAATTCTTTATGAGGGTATTCGAATGTCCCTCTATTTTCCGTTAATATTATATTAATTATTTTTTTGTTTTTTATTGTTTCTAAGTGAAACTGATCGATCAAACAATCGTTTGCATAAAAACATGTCTTTGTACGTGCTCGTACACACATAATACCCTAGATGTTTCTATTATATATTTGCATTTGTGATCTTTTGTAGACCTAGTTACCAACAACGACAAGTGAGTTGTAACAAAACATTTACCACAATATGATCTCATAAATAGTATAAAAGTCAAATAAAATTATCAACACATTATTATAATTAATCATCAAGAGCTTCTCAGTGATATCAGTCCGAGTAAATAATTACGACGTAAATACACATAGTATGTCACTAGTCGAGCTAGGTCAGATTCGAGCAGGTCCATCGAAACGGCCCAACCTCTTTGTTCAATCACAAACATAATACATAAGAAAATTGTACAAACACATGCCACAGAAGGAATATATGATAATTTTTTGGTTACTTCACACTTTTTAAAAGATATAAGGAAGTAACCTTCAAGGATTGATGAGGATCTTCGTCAACTTTTATTATCACTAAATGTAAAAAGTTTAGCTCCTTTCATATTGTCTTTTGCAGCTAAACCCAATAGTCATTAACCTTTACCTCCAAGAACACCCACATAACTGTATTATCATTTGAAAATGATTGGAAAAGCTTGATATGATCAAAAGAAGTGCAAGAAAGTTTTATTTCTAGTTATAGTATCTTCCTATCAATGATATCACCCTGTCGATACACCCTGGTAAAGTGTTGGCTGCAACTAATTGTTACACCATTCCACCAGAAACCTAGGTAAATTTTGGGGATTCAACTCCACGAACAAAAAGTAAGTTATCATTAATACCACTACTCAAGCACAAGCTCTTCGCCACTTAAGCAGTTCTGTGTAGAGCCCCTAGTTGTTTCTGTGGGTATCCGATTACGAGTTGCAACATGGACCATGTGTACACTACTGGAGTCTTGGACTATCTCGTGACTTTATTGATCGCACGGTATATGGGGCCTCGGTTCTGCCCCACAATTAAAGTGATCATGACCAGCGAGAGCCAACTCAACAATTCAATATATTGTGGACACTCCCAACCCTTTGTCGAAGCAGTAGTCTGACTAAATCACCCTAATTCATCTCCAGACTTATTAACCCTTACAAAAGCTAATTGTTACTCAACTTGAATAGCGAATCCTAATCATTTCTTATACTTATAATGGAAGACTCATTAACATCATCGTCCATCCTTAAGTCCAATAAGGCCATCGAAAACAACTATAACCTTGCACTCAAGCTCTTTGTGAATAGAAACTTTGAAAAATCATATGCATTGACCAGCCAACTTTATCATCAAAGTTTTACTGACTTCAATAATGGATTCATTACTGAAAAACTCTTTGTCAAAATTGTCAGTTTATACATCACTGAATCCGGAGTATTCTTGAATCAACCAGGTCCTGAAAATAAAAAGACTGTTGTGGCCAGATCAATCCGCGACGGTGAGGTCATTGACCGTTTATTGCAAGTCTACCAATTTGAGTATGCCATTCCTCATGAAATCCTCTATAATTACTATTTGCTGGTTATAAGCAATCGTGAGTGGACTTTAATTGGTGATAGAGATTGGTTCATTAAGAAGATCGGTAGATTATACTCTTCAATCTCTGATACTGATAAGTATTCCAAGAAATTGATAGACTTGTACACCTTTGAAATTTTACCAACCTTTGATAAATTTGATGAATCTGAACTTATTGTAAAGGAAAATCCAATTTATGCCACTGAAATTGAAGAAAAACTTGCCCAATTGAAAGAAATAAAAAAGTCCAAGAAAGATAAAGAAGCAGAAGAACAAAAGAAGTTGAAGGAAAAGAAGAAATTGGAACAAGAAATGAAACAAAAGGAATTGGAAAGACAAAAAGAATTGGAAAAGAAACAGAACTTGAACTATAAGTCTATCAAAGAAATACAGAAGCAATACTCCAACGAAGCGAGTCATGCACCTAGACTTTCGGCCGGAACTGACAGTCAATTGGAGCAAACCAAGAAGAAAGTATTCTATATCTATGGTCTCTGCAAGAATTATCTCAAGGAGAATGGGTTCATGGTGGCGTTGGCGATTGTGGCAGTATTAGCAAGTGCCAAGCTCGTTAATTTCAGAAAGATCAATCTTAAGGAAAAATTAAGAGAGACCATCAAGATGGCTTTCCAGATCAGTTACTTGTAAGTTTTGAAGACAACAACATGGAGCCTGAAATCACTATAACGAGCACTTATGTCGAGACAATCTCGTTGCAATAACTTCCCTTGGTAGCTAATATACTAAATGGAACTGTTTGTAGTCAGTTTGACTGGTCCATAAGACCATAACAGTTGATACCTTATAAATAGTAGAACTACAAATCAACACACCATTAAACCAAAAAATCAGTAGCAATATTCCCATTGGTAATGACGTATGTGACTGAAGTTCTATTATTCAGTTTCAACTACCATCCATTGATACTTCTGGTTCCAGGCATTTCTGATCAAAGTAATTCAGTAGTTGGCAGCCCAAGACAGTCCATATAAAAAGAATGCAACGGGGTTATATAGTCTTCGGATAAGCTATTTAAGTGGGGTAAGGCACATCATGTTGGGGTACCACGTTGGTTTTGTTGGGTTACGGAACATTCTACATCGTTCTTCTGTATACCTAAATTTATCAAATGCTGCAAAAATGTACAGTATATGTTTGTTCCCAAACAGTATAAAAACGAGCGAATTCTCACTTTAGGTATATTTGCAGCCATACCATACACAATGAGGAGCTTAGTATTAGAACCTAATTTGTCATCAAAAGTCTAGATCTCTAAAGTCCAATTTAGCGGTTTCTAGACTAAGGATCTCTATAGTAGTGGAGGACATTTCTTGTTTCGCTGATCGTAATGATCAAAGTGTTGATCAAGAAGTATAAACTCTAATCATCTAAAAATAGAGCAAACCTGTGCGAGTAAAACTAGTTGAAGATCATCACTATTATCATCATTCTCATGCATAAGCTGTCAAAAGTCACCACTTCTCCAAAGAAGATCTCATAATGTACCAAAAAGATTTGTACCCGGTCGTGTTGTGACCGCTCCACAAGAAGATCCAGAACTGTACTGACAAACGAAAGACATATCTACGATTTCCAACCAAAAAGTAGTTAAAAGCCACAATTCCCGTCGGCTTTTATATTCATTCATTTTGCATCACTGTGGTAGCTAGCACTTCATTCTAAATTTCATTTTTTCCATACTTATCATTAACTAATCATGGCATCTGAAGGAATGTGGGTCATCGGATATGGGTCTCTTATCTTCAAACCACCTCCAAACTACTCTTTTCAAGTCAATGGGTTCTTGAAAGGATTCATCCGGAGATTTTGGCAAAGTTCTTCTGATCATAGAGGAACCCCGGAAGCTCCAGGGAGAGTGGTTACTCTTATTTCACTTGATGATTTGAAGTCAAATTCTTTTTTTCATAATTCCTTACATATGTACGAGTTGAATGGTGACCATCCTGAAACTGATATCTCCAACGAGAAGGGTATCATCGAAGATATTGATATGAAAATTAACGAATTGACAATTGATAACTTAAAAGTGTGGGGTGTGGCTTACTATATAGAACCGGAAAATGTGGAATCAGTAAAAGAGTACCTTGATGAAAGAGAACAAGACGGATACACTCTTCACAAGGTTCCTTTCCATATTACTAACTACGACCTGGTACAACATTCTCAATTGGAGAAAATCCCAAAAGATCCTAAAAGTGGTGATTACTATATTGAGTCAATGATCTATATCGGAACCATTGATAATGTATCTTTCGTGGGTCCCGAAGATATTGATAAAACAGCAGCAGTGATCAGGAACTCAGAAGGTCCAAGTGGAATGAATGAAGATTATTTGTTTGCATTACATAAGGCAGTTCAAGAATTGGATAAATATTCTAGAGATTATTATTTAGAAGATTTGGTGGGGTTGGTAAAACCAAAGGCCAAATGAATCCATTCAAAGCCCAAAATGATAAAAAATTGATGATAACACAGATTTTAAGAATAGTAAAATTACACGTAACGTGAAATCAACTCTCCTGGAAATAATGCCCCCATTACAGTTATCTGGAAATTTTGAACTTAACATTTATAAAATACAAAGACTATTAAAAAAGTAACTCTTTACTCGTCATTTGCTATTTTTAGTTCAACTGTAAAGGCGACACATTAGCAACCAGTTTTCCTAATTGGAACTATAATATAAATTTAGACTACATTAAAAATAAATAGAATTAGATCACCATAAAGAAAACAAATATGATAAAAAAAATCATAAAAAAGAAATCTCCCGGGGGTGAGTCGAACACCCGATCTCAAGATTACTTGGAGTTAACATTACAGTCTCGCGCCTTAGCCAGCTTGGCCACCGAGAGGATTTTCTTGTCATGGCAGAAAATGAGACCGACTGACTGTGTATATTTTTAGAATATAATCTGTCGAAATTATGTGTTTTAAGCATTATAATCAACCATTAAAACTGAATTTTCGGTTTTAAATATTTACGTGATACAAGAAAACAATTTTTAATTTGATTCACTCAGCAGGACTAATTATTAAGACCCAAATTTTCTTCTTTTTATGCCAGTTGATTTGAAGAAAAACAAGACTCACTAAAACATAAAATAAACTAACGAAATGGACTAATTGGTCTCATTCCCACCCGTAGGAAGATAAGCAGAATGCTTAGGCAAAAATTATAGTACCACCTTGTCATAAAATAATTACAAAGATATTTCAAATTAAACATATAATAACTGGAACAAAATTAACCTACATCACTCGTTTCTTATGTTTAATAATTTCATTGATACTGTCTATTGTTCAAATATATACCGTAATTAATGTCCCATTATTATAGCTCATAATTATTGAGCTTACTATTGCTATATGATCTGTTAAAATTCAACAAACCTATCTGCTGCATGAATCAATGTTTCAGCCAACTGATTAATTTGTATTTGAGCATTTTCATATTCTCCATTAATCAAGCTGTCTCTGATTGAAGGGAAAGAGTTCCATGCATATTTACCATCTGCAGTAGCTGGAGCAGCAAAGGGACATCCAAGTAAAGAATTAACATATCCTGGTCTCTTTGGTTGGCCATCAGTCATGATAAATGCTTCGTTGAATCTCAACATATTATCATGCCATCTCCATCTATTCATAGCAAACATTGTAGGCTCAATATCTGCTGAATCAGAAATGAAATTTTTCCATCCTGAAACCCAATCTTCAAATTCATTCATTCTATTTCTTAACAGTTCTATGGATCTTCTTAAAAGTTCAAAATTAAGGTTATTTTTACCAAGATCTGCTGCATGACGTTCCAAATCACCTTCAAATGAAACTAATTTATTTATGAAATCATTGAAATTGAATGGAATAATAGGAGCATCGGATAAATGTAATGTTAATATCGATAAGAATTCAACTAATTGGGAATGTTTCTTCATAGAAGTATCAATATTGGAATGCTCAAAGCTTTGGAAGTTGTCATAACAGGAATTTTTTGGGAATTTTTTACCTTTGAATTTTACTTCCATAGATGGCATATTGACTAAATTAATAAACGGAAGATAATTTTTCAGCTCTATCATATCATTTGAAATATCATCACTTCCCTTATTGGACTTTTTGTATAATTCATATAGATTAGAATCATCAGTAGGTACACGTTTTAAACAATCCTTGATGATTTCATTTAATAATGGATGTGATTTGATGGAGAGATCGTCTCCTGAAACAGCATCACTTAAATCAATATAAGTGAAACCTTCTTTCTTCAACAGTGACTTTCTATTTTCAATCCATTCCGTCAGTCCTGCTAAATTATATTCAGTAGCATCAAAGGAAACAAAATAAATAGATCTGGATGGGGACCATTGATATTGACGTTGAAGGGAGGTAAATATTTTAATTAATTCTAATAAAATAACTGTACCAGTATTTGATCCCATAGTACCATAACATCCAGAATCACGAGCAGCACCAATTATAATACCTTTTTCTGCTTGTTCTCTACCTTTGATGGAACCAACTACGTTCCATAAATGATGGGTATGTCTTTCTTCATTTGTAACCTTTAACTTCAACTTGGAAGGAGATTCTCCATTACCAGAATAGAATCCATCATCGAACTTTATACCACCTTTAAGTTTAGAAATTAAAGTTTTACCATCTTTCCAAGAAACAGGAATAGTGGGTAACTTAGGAGTACATTCAGATTTGAACCAAGGAAGCCTGGCAACGAAACCATCTTCTGAAGACCATCCAGGAGTTAAAATATCACCTGGACTTATTCTAGTTAAACCAACATTTATCTTTTCAATAACGTCATCATGTTTAACCGAATTGATTTCATATTCCGAGGTAATAAACACAATGGCTTTAGCGTCATAAGATTGTGCTAAGTGAACTTTGTTTGCTTCAGGAATAGTTTCACCGCCATATTTGATTAATAAAATACTGCCAGAAAGTTTGACCTTATTATCTTTTAATTTTTTGAGATCTTCTGGGGATCCATAATTTGCATATACATAATTAGTTTCCACTTCATAATTAGTGGTTAAAGCGTTAGGATTAATTGCCAAATATTCCATATTCTTATTGTGAGATTCATATAATTGTGCTTTGAATGAATCATCAGATAATTTAACATATGTTTCCTTTTCATTATAAATAGGATAATTGATATTACTTTGTAATTCATTGAAATCTGTAATTTTAAGACCATTATTGTGCATGTACTGGTCAATAAATTTTGCTAAAGTCAAATCACCCTTAGATCCTGTAATATGAGGCATTAAAGAGAAATATTCCAAATTTTCTTGCATTAATTTTGGATCTATGAAGTCTCTTAAAGATACTGATAATTTATCGAGATCATAAAAGTTCCCAGAACCAAACGCACCTCCACTTGATCCATTAATAACTTCATTGGAATCATATCTAGCGATGAAAAATACAATAATGGTAATGAAAAACACATAAAATAATCTTTTCACCACTAATGGATTACCTAATTTCAATATGCTTTGTTCATAAATGGCTTCGAAATGCTTATATGCCTCATACATAGGATCAACCATTTGGTTGATTGGGTATATGATATTGTTATTGAATTTCGTGGCAAACTTCTTGGTTAATAATGAAGCTCTCTTAAGAAACCCATCATGCGGATGTTGTTCATCTTCGTCATCGATCTCAAACTGTTCAAAGTGCACTCTATTGGGATTATGGTTGACATCAAATGTATCATCTTCGTCATCTTCATCATCATCATCTCTGTTATTTCCATTTCCTCCCCGTTCTTGTTGTAAAAGGGGACTCCGATGTGACGAAGAGTTGGATTCCAATTCCTCATAGTTGGGAGGCTGTGAAGGAAGCGACTCGCTAGTATCCAACAGCTGGTATGGCTGGTTCGGCATGGTCAGAGCTTGCCGTTGGCTGTTGTAATAGGTAATAGCTAAACGTAAAGTAATGTAACGTAATGTTAAGTGTAAAACTAATAGTAACGATAAGAGGCGCGGGCCCGCGTAGGATCATGTGACGACTGTCTGTATGGAGTAAGCCCACACTATGTCTTGTGAAGGGAAGAGCTTGGCACCAGTGGAGAATGGTTTACTTGAGGTGGAAATAGGTGAGTTGTCAGATAGAGCTGTAGTTGAGGCTGGTGGATGTGGCGGATTGTGATTGTTGGCGATTGAGCAGTGTCTTTTACTGTATATCATTTACTAATTGTGTTAACCGTGCCCTGTTTATGGCTTAGTGAAGTGCGGGTGCAAATCAAACAATAGACTAGTTCACGAAACGAGACTACTGCCGTTAAATTGGCCGTGATCATTAGGTAATCAGTGTATTAACAGTTCAGTCTTCTATACCCGGTGAGAAAACCTATAGTTGGATGAGAGGATGCTAATGTGAAGAGTGTTAGTGTTTGTCTTGTCAGAGAGCGAACCCATGTGATAAAATAGCACCTAGTAATTTATTTCAAATAATTCCATAAAGTATCTCTCACTTCGCTATTTTCTGGAATTTTATTCTACAATATTTGACCAGCTTCATTACGGACTAAGTAATTTGGTTTCGGAGTGTCGTATTATACCTTAATCTCTTATTCGCGCTCTCGACCCTTTCAGGTCCTAACTATTTTTCTGTTATACCTCCTTACATTTTTGTGAATAATTACTATTACTATATTTGTTCTATTTTATTTCGTTACTTGTTTTCAGCCTTCTTTTGGTTTATAGCCTGATAAACCTTCTTTTCAAACTCATCGTTTGCTTGTGTAAGTACATCTTGTGCTGGTGGTAATGCTTGTGGAGCAAAAATAGCACCAATCTTATTCTCAAAGTCAATCCAGTACAGAATGTTAGGTAATCCTCCCCAATACACACTTCCTGCTGGCCTACCAGATTCCTTAGGAACTAAATTTAAAGCACACCCGGCCAACGAAAATCCATCCTCCAGAACCTCCAGATCTTTCGTTTGGAATTGGGGATGGATACTAGTAGGTAAATGATTAATAATGGCATACTTGGCGATTTCGGGTTTTAAAACTCTTTTATTTGCATCTGGAGAAAACCCATAATTGAGCCATACTCTCATAAATTTCAAGTAATCTTCAACTGTAGTGAAGGCCCCTTGACCTCCCATATCAAGTTTAGGATTGAATTTAAGAACTTCTTTGGTTATAGGAACTAAATCACCGTTTTCTTTCCTTTCGTGTAACCTGACCAAATTAGAAGGATCTTTCAATCTAAATGAGGTATTTTTCATTCCAACCGGTTCAAATAATACTTCCTCCAAATATTCCCCCAATCTCTTACCAGTTATCTTTTGAATAATAATTCCCAAAATATCAATACTGTGCCCGTACTGCCATTGAGAACCTGGCTCAAAAAGTAATGGAGTCTTTGCATTAGTGAAATATTCTTCAGTTGGATCTTCCACCACAAAGAAATTGGTTCTCTTTTCTTTCTGAGCCAAGTTCAAATAATTGTCTGATATGAAAGAGTATCCAAATCCAGCAGTATGCATCAACAATTGACGGGCTGTGACTCCTCCTTTAGGAGACCTTGGTTCCACGGTAAGCTCTCCCTTTTTGTTGATTGTTCCTTCATCAATGATCTTAATATCATCTAACCAAGGAACATAAGTACTTGCAGCAACATCAAGGTTAAGTTTACCTTCCTCAAACAATTTCAAAGCTGCAAAAGCAGTCAAAGCCTTGGTACAAGAAAATATATGCAATTGACTATCCAAATGAGCTGGTTCTTTGGTTTCAAAGTTTTTGACACTACCTTCACCTCTTCCTAAAAATAGGGTGTTGTCTTGACTAGTTACCCCACCAAAAATAGCATGAACATTGGGAGTCTTCAGGTCTGGGTCCACCTGAGTCTGGTTGTCGAGGATGTTTTGAAGCTCTGCAATAATATCAGGATCTGGTTTCACATACATCTTTGAATAATAAAAGCGTTGAAACTTATAGTTGGTGAACAATTGATGTTTCTTATCCTGAAGGATCCCATGTCTATTTATCGGTATATACGGAAGTGTATGCACTCCGAGCCCTGATTTGCTCCTGACAAGAATTTTTTGCATTCTGTATGAACTACCCAAACTGATGAAACGATCAAACCTTTAGCCAATTACGAGAGTTGGTCGTGGGAAGTGGTGGGAAATACCTTTTCTATGGTTGATAGTTTTTTGAAATGTTTCGAAATGTGCCTGTTTCTGGTTCTCCATACACTACGGTTTAAGCGCAAGAAATTGCACCTTGGGCTTTTACAGGACGAACCCGAATTGCGGTTGGCACAACACCTGTTAAATGGTCAATTCCATCTCGATCGATATTGTTCCCCTTGATAGGTCGGACCCCTCTTTAATTAGTGACAATTCGTAGGAGTTGAAAGCTTATTTTCTGTGGCTATTTTGGGCTGGTCTTTTGGGGCACTTTTCTTGCCCCAAGTCCTTCTAATTTCGCACTCTCATTTGGGTATTTCTGTTGCACAAATTTAATTGTTTTTGCAACCGCTACTCTTCATCATGAACTGGATCGTTCTTTTGACGGGGCTTATCCACTCCGTCAGTGCTTTTGTTCATACTATTGCCGTCAGGGGCCACTACTTCGTGGATGAAATCACCAAGGAGCCCGTAAGTGTTTCACAATCAGCTTGTTCATTGGACTTGTTTTTGTCTTCTTTTCTTCCTCCTTCTTTGTACTAACAACCAGTTCTACATCAAAGGAGTAGACTACCAACCAGGTGGTTCATCGGGCGTATCGCCAGACTTCGATCCTTTATCGAACCCAGAAACCTGTGCTCGAGACATCATATTATTCCAGGAATTGGGCATAAACGTAAGTATAAGGCGGCTAAACATTATATCTATCTGAACGACAGGAATGTTGCAGCCAACAAAAAAAAAAAATTATTCACCTTGTTCATGATTAAATACTAACACTAGACCATTCGTACCTACTCGATCAATCCAGACTTAAACCATGACATCTGTATGTCACTTCTTGCTTCTGCTGGAATTTACCTTGTTCTAGATGTCAACTCTCCTTTGCCTGGCCAGCACCTTAACAGATATGATCCTTGGACCTCCTATAACGAGGAGTACTTGGAGCATGTGTTTAAAGTGGCCGAACAGTTCTCTTACTACAACAACACTCTTGGATTCTTTGCTGGTAACGAAATCATCAACGATGCCAACTCTGCAAAGAGTGCTCCCGTCTACATTAAAGCTATTGTTCGTGATATTAAACTGTATCTTCAGAACAACTCACCCCGAGTGATTCCAGTTGGATACTCAGCAGCTGATGATTTACGGTACAGAATGCCTTTGGCAAACTATCTTGCGTGTGTTTCTGAATCACCAAACGATGCCGTGGATTTCTATGGTGTCAATTCATATCAATGGTGTGGTGAACAAACTTTTTACACCAGTGGTTACAATATTCTTGTGGATGATTATACCGATTATCCAAGACCAATCTTTTTCTCTGAGTAAGTATACTGGAAGCAAATAGTAGCAAACTAGAACCAAGTCTGTCTTTTTTTTTTTTCTTTTCCACTTTAGCTACTTCTATACAACATTCTACTAACAGTTTAGGTATGGGTGCAACGAAGTCACACCAAGAATATTTGAAGAAGTTCGCTCAATTTACTCTAGTGATATGACTGATGTTTTTGCAGGTGGATTAGTCTATGAATTTTCACAAGAACCCAACAATTATGGATTAGTGGAAATATTGGAAAATGGAAATATTAAATTATTTGAAGACTATATTCAATTAAAAGCTCAGTTTGATATATTACCTCCTATAGACTACGATCAGGTAGTACAATCCATGCGTAAGAATTCTAAAGAAATCCAACTGCGCTTGAAATCTAATGGCTATATGTTAGAAGAATGTGAAGAATCTTATGATCACCTTGAAGTCTCATCAGATCTTCCAGTATGTGTTGGAGATGATTTGATTAGGTATGGAGTATCTAGTGTTGAAAGAGGAAAGTATATTGACCTCGCTGAAGACCAATATGTTTCTCCATTCAAGGTTTTTTCTCCAGATGATTCAATCTATCAGATTCTGGATAGAGTTGTTCCTGTAATTAATATAATGTCAGGATCGCCATTGAAAAGGCCAAGTCATATTCCGGGATATAACAATGGTACGTATGATTCTGAATCTGATTACTCTGATTATTCAGATACTGATTATCTGGATTATGATGAGGATACGCCAAAGTTCAACTTGTTCAACAAATTATCGAGATATTTCCAAAATTTGTACAAATCGGTTTCTCTGAAATTGTTTCATAATTAAAGGTAAGTTGAGCTGGAACAAACCATAACTCATATTAATTTCTATACTAACAGTAAGCTGCTATATCTTGGTCCCTTAATGTATACCTTGCTACTGGATTCTTAATTGCTTATATAATTGGAACAATATGAACCCCATTTACTTTGGTGTTAATACTATTAAAACCAACTATAAAGCTGTAAATGTATCTAGATTCATTTATACAGCTTCTGGTGTATTTGCTATAGGTTATTTTATCTTGTATATTAAAAAATAAATAAGTTTTGTTATTTGGCCCAACCCAGTTGGTAACCTCTACAAGTTGCTGTTTCAGCAATGTTCTATCTATGATTATTCCTTCTTTTACCTTGATATTTCTTTCCTTGGTTAGTGAACCCACTTTATCCTTGTTTCCTTCATTATTCCCTGCTAAATAATATATTCCCATTATAATCCTTGACAGTTATCTCACAAGAATCGTTAGTATTGAACATTCTTTCAAAAACCTTATTCCACTCAAAAATACCAGGATTATACTCTGATTGTATTGGCATACGAGGGGCTTGTTTGAGAGCTATTGTTAGAGTCTCAATACTGCTCAAGTATGATAAAAAGCACTCGAAAGTATCTGTTGGAGGCTCAACCCATGAGTCAACATCACTAATATCTGTTTGTGACATGTACTCCAAAAGATCAAAATTCACCAATTTCAAGTGCTTGATCATACTGTAACCCCCTGTTCTGGAGCACAATAATTGAAAGAATGGATTGTATTTACCAAACTGGAATTGTTGCTTTCCATCCACTTGTTGGTAGAAAATAGGAGAGCTTATATCCAAGACAAGAGTGTTTAAGTTTCCATTCTGTTTGATGAAATCAATCATAGAAAGATCAGTACCGTGAGAAATATTCAATAACTTAAGTGTATGAACATCAGAAAACATAGGAGAAGATTTCTTTGGTTGGTTCACTTTTCTAAGAGAGTCTGAATAAGAACAGTCATTCAAGGTTAATGTACGGATGGATATATTTGGCATAGGAGTTTTGGTCAATTTAAAATCGTCTATAAGGAAGTTGTATAAGTATAATTCTTCCACAAGATCATAATAGGAGAAAAACATTGATAAATGAGACCATTTGAAGGTGATCGACCAGCCAGATTCTGGACTTAAATGCAAAGCTTTCAAAGTTCTTGAAGGAGTCAGTTTCTTCCAAAAATGGTTTTGGGATGGAGTAGGAACCACATCTTTAAAAAATTCGAAATACGGGGAGATTTCCAACATATAGATGGACTTAAGACCATGAGCATTTTCAAGCATGAGTTTTAAAGCACTTACAAAGTCTTGATAACAGGAATGACTACCACGTTTTGAATCACCGTGGACACTGTAAGTACCAGCGATTTTTATAGATCTGTTGACGGAATCGCGGGTCGGAGGACTTATAAGGCTCATTTGTTCGATATGGTTGACGGTAGACAGAGGGCCATCTTGTTTGATCTTCTTCTTGTTCAAGTGATAACTGGCAAATTTGGCTAAGGACTCCTCTGAGAAAGCAATGTTTCTATAAACATATGATTCATAAATGATACTACGGAACCTACCACAAGTCATGGCTAAACTGAACAAGTCTGTATCATCAAGAAGGTCCAAGATCTGGACCGTCACTTCAAAGGGAAGTCCACATAAGTGATTGGGTGGATATTGAGCTGGTGGTTGCCAGGGTTTGAAGACCTTTTTGCGACTAATAAGCTGGTACCGAGGCATAGTAGAAGAACATAGAATACAGGGTTTAATATGAATGGAAGAGATGAAAAGATAATAGTGTAATTGAAGGGTCTTCTTGAATAATAGTAGTGGGGTCTATGGAAAATTGATGTCTTTAAAGTGGAGGATGATATGAAACTGTGACAAAAAAAATATTGGTGAAATTTTTGATAGTAAATAGTGAAACTACTTATTTTCAGTGATAAGGTCTTTTTTTTTTTTGGTGAATGGGTCGATTAATTAAAATAATAAGTGTGCGGCGGAAAAGAGATGAGATAGTGGGGCATGTGAGGTGAAAGATGGGGGTTTTTTTCTCTTGTGTTGGTGTTGGTAGGCTCCGGAAGTGGGGGAAAACGAACCCAAGGAAGGCCGGATCTTAGCTGGAGGAGACGTATACATACAGCATGGCCACCACTTAAATATGGTGTTAGATATGATTGGATAGTTGGGATGTTTATGTGTTTCTGTGATTTTTGTATGGTTGATTTTGGTGTAAATTTGGGGTGTCTCACTGTGGCCTAGAACAAACAGTGGAGTAAATTGGAAGGGGTGGTTGGTGGAATGTGGAACCAATTCCCGCTGAGGCGGACTTTACTGAATTGGGGTAACCAGTTGGGCTGGCTGGGTGGAAGGTGGAAAGTGCGAGTTTTGGGGGGTTTTTTGGGTGCTCACAAAAATAATAGCCATAGTAGTGATGAAGATCACATATGGCCTGTTTTGGTGGCTATAGTGGAGACCGCTGACCAGCAGCATTGTTAGAGAACGTAGGTGTGCTGTTGCAGAGCCCCCAGGACCGCCAGGTCATCAAAGTTGTCACTTTATCGGGTGTATTAGGTAATCACCAGCTGGTTACTGAGACCTAAATGCCTAATCACAACCAACCATTATTATGGTACTAAAGATCCATGACACTATGTGACCCTCATGCTATACGACAGTACGATAATAAGTCTAGTTTTCCTGTTTGGCTCCACTTCCTCGTATAACGGTACCATTGTTTTCATACTGGTACTCCTGCAGTCAACAATGCTGGATCACACTCAGTGAGAAGTAGCACCAACCGCCCCAGCACAGATGGACGGTGGTTGTCTGAGCTAATTGGCCAATCATCCAGTTTACCGACTCCGCATGAGCTCCCGGAATCTCGCCTTCTATCCATCACCTTGCCCGCCAAGCAAACTACCTTCAATTCGACCTTCTCCCAACTAAGCTCACAACTTCCTGGGTCTTCAACTATTGCAGCCAAAACCCATGGTTATTGTCACGTGATCCTCATCGATATCGAATCCCACCTATGAGAACCATCTACGTTTACTAATCATCTTCAGCTAATTGCCCTTGGATCCCAGCACTTATCTTCTGGTAGTAACCACAATCACAGGCCCCCGCTTCATTTGCATATCCATCACAAATTACACTCATCTGCAACTTTTTCACTAATCATGGCCGAAGAACAACGAAAGCTCTTGGAGCAGCTCATGGGTAAAGAAGCCCTCATATCACCAGCACAACGACGCCGAGAAGTAGAAATGACCAACCATCGTGTATGTCGGTCTTTCTTGGTAGGAACTTGTCCGCATGATCTTTTAGCAGGTACTAAACAAGATATGGGTAAATGTCCATTACTACACTTGGAGAAGCACAAGATGGAATATGAATACAGAACGAGGAGAGGCGAAAAGTTTCCGGATATAGAATACTCGTATTATCTCAATTTGAAAAAGTATATCAATGAATTGGATCGTACCATTGAATTCGCCCAGAAGAGACTTGAAAGAACACCAGAAGAGAAAGAAAAAATCGCTGCTGTTACTAAAGAATTGGATGATTTAGATACCAAAATCGGTCTCATGACTCAAGAAATAAATTACCTTATAGACGAAAACCAAAATATGAAAGCCACTTTTGAAACCGTGCGATTGAAAGAATTATGTGAACAAAGAGAAACTTTAGCAGAAACAGCCAGAAATATTGCTGAAAATGTGGGACAGGTTTCTCAACAAAAGTTACAAGTTTGTGAAGCTTGTGGAGCATATCTTTCCAGATTGGATAGTGACCGGAGATTGGCGGATCATTTAATTGGTAAGATCCATTTGGGTTACGTTCAAATGAGACAAGCATATGATGAAATGAGTTTAAAGCATAAGAAATCCCTCTTTTGAAAGTGATTCAATTTTCATGAGCTACGATTAAAAGCTAAATGCTGGATCTAAACGCTTTGCCATAATAGAATGTTCAGTAGCCAATTTGAACCATCAATGGGAGATGGGATTTATAGAGAATAATTATCCTACGATTCGATCATTGGTAGATATATATTATCATAATAGTAATATAGTAATCTGTTTAAGTAAGTATAGAACCAACTATATATACATTTCTGTAATTTTTAATTGGAAATTACCAATTTTAATCAACTTTTGATTATTTTTTTTTTCAATTGTTTAATTTTTACCATATGTAGAAACGAAACCTGCTTAATCGTTCTTGAATGGCTTGATATCAGCAATTTTTTCCTTGGAAATGTAACCAATAGCAGCTAATCTTTCTGGTAAAATGGGGTGGGAATGGTGGTAAGCAGAGTAAATACTGTCAGCATCCATAGTGGATAAGTTTTCACTCAACAACTTAATCAAACCCTTAGCCAAAGGTTCAGAAAAACCACGTTCCTTGGCATAAGCATCAGCTTCGTATTCATGCTTTCTAGATAAAAGGTTGAAAAGAAATTGCAAAGCAAGAGAAATAGGAGTGGAGATATCACTGAATAAGATAAAACCAATGTAAGCTGGATGAACATTGTGGAAACCATAAGAAGAATAAAGGGACTTGTTATGGATGAAAGCAGAGAACAAAGTGAAATAAGAGAAAATTTGTAATTGACTGAAAACCAACATCTTAGACAAATGGGACAATTTCCAGTGACCGATTTCATGAGCAATAACCGCCACTGTTTCTTCAACGGTAGAATGATCAATCAAAGTATCATATAAGACGATTTGCTTACTCCAAGGTAAACCAGTGAAGTAAGCATTAGAGTGAGAAGATCTCTTAGAACCATCAATAACGTATAATTTAGTCAAAGGGAAGTTTTCAGCTGAAGCTAAAGCCTCGATGGCAGTCTTTAATTCACCTTCTTCCAATGGAGTGAACTTATTGAACAAAGGTTGGATGAAAAGTGGATAAATAGTCATGAAAACCAATTGAACAACAAGAACAAAACCCATGATATAAGCAATAAAAGAATCAGTGTAATCGAAGATCTTCAAGACAGCAGCCATAACTGGGTAACCAAGAACAATACCCAAAGCAGTACTCTTTAATTTATCAGTTAACCATAATTTCACCGTCAATTTATTGAAGCCATACTTTTCTTCCAATACAAAGTTAGAATAATAAGATAATGGCATAGATAAAACAGTAGAAATAAGTTCTTGAATCCCCATGAAAAACAAGGTTTGAGTGATTACACCACCCATGAATTTTGGTAACAATGGAGCAGCACTCTTCATGACATTACCTGCTAAGTACCAAACCTTTGGATATAAGTCATACTTGATAGTGATGATATTTTGAATCAAACCGAATACATCAGAGAAGAAACCAAATCTGGCTTTAGCACGAGAGTAATCTTGAGACTTATCAAAGGTTTCTTGGGTCACTTCAGCCTTCAAAGAAGCAGGAGGGGCCTTTCTCTTCAACACTTGGTACTGACGGTACAGGAGGTAGTTTTCAAAGACGAATTGACCAATGGTGACGCCTAAAATGACGCTCTTCCAATTGATACTTGGGTTATCAAGAAACGATAAAGTCTGGTGGTTAGTACCGAGAAAGCAATGGAATTACCACTGGATCATCAATGGAATAATCAATCCAATGAAATCACCAATTCCCATAGTCAGTTACATACTTCTTGTAAGGAGAACATTGTAGTTGGTGTTCAAGTGTTTTTGAGGACACGTTAAAATCCGCACACGAACTTAGCAAATAGCCAGTTCGCCGGTCAGTGGCGCGACGCTCAGCCAATATCACCAAACAGGAGGAAGAGCAAGGGTAGCGAACGAATGGATTGAAGAAGAAGAAGAAGAAGAAGAAGAAGAAAAAGAAAAAGAAGGTTGGCGAAGTGTAGCTGTAGGATGTAACCAAATGAGGTCAACTCTTTTGACATCAATCAATCAATCAATCAATCGATCAATTCATCCATCTATCCACCTACCCACCTAGATGAACTATCACCATACCTTTATAGTTTAGTGCTACTGAAAGTGTCCATGATATGAGGTTTATAAAGTATCAAATAAAGTGTATGTTTCAAATGCACTTCAATTCTTTTAAATTCTCAATTCTACATCACCAATTTAAATATCACACGTTATATTGACTACTTTTAAAAGTTCTAATACGTTTTTAATGAGACTAAACTACTTACTTATCAGTCTATTTGGCTTCAGCGGCTAACTTTTCAGCCTTGGCGATAACATCTTCGATACCACCAACCATGTAGAATGCGTTTTCTGGGAGGTGATCGTACTTACCAGCAAGGACGTCCTTGAAAGACTTGACGGTTTCTTCTAATCTAACCAACTTACCGGAGATACCAGTGAAAACTTCAGCGACAGCGAATGGTTGAGATAAGAATCTTTGAATCTTACGAGCTCTTTCAACAGTTAACTTATCAGCTTCAGATAATTCATCCATACCCAAAATAGCAATGATATCTTGTAAGGACTTGTAAGCTTGTAAAGTTTCTTGAACACCAGTAGCAACATCGTAATGTTCTCTACCAACGACAGCAACATCTAACAATCTAGACTTGGAATCCAATGGATCGACAGCTGGGTAAATACCCAATTCAGAGATACCTCTAGACAACACAGTGGTAGCATCCAAGTGAGCGAAAGTGGTGGCTGGAGCAGGATCAGTTAAATCATCAGCTGGGACATAAACAGCTTGGACAGAGGTAACGGAACCCTTCTTGGTGGTGGTAATACGTTCTTGTAAAAGACCCATATCAGTGGCCAAGGTTGGTTGATAACCGACGGCAGATGGAATTCTACCTAACAAAGCAGACACTTCGGAACCAGCTTGGGTGAATCTGAAAATGTTGTCAACGAACAACAAGACATCTTGACCTTCTTCATCTCTGAAGTATTCAGCAATGGTCAAACCGGTTAAAGCAACTCTAGCTCTAGCACCAGGTGGTTCGTTCATTTGACCGAAAACTAAAGCGACCTTGGAGTCACCTTCTAAGTTAATGACACCAGTTTCCTTCATTTCACGGTACAAATCGTTACCTTCTCTGGTTCTTTCACCAACACCGGTGAAAACGGAGAAACCACCATGGGCCTTGGCAATGTTGTTAATCAATTCTTGGATAAAGACGGTCTTACCGACACCGGCACCACCGAATAAACCAATCTTACCACCTCTGGCGTATGGAGCTAACAAATCGACAACCTTAATACCGGTTTCCAAAACTTCAGCAGAAGTGGATTGTTCAACGAAACTTGGTGGGTCAGCGTGAATTGGGTTTCTTTGCTTGGCTTCAATTGGACCTCTTTCATCGATTGGTTCACCAACAACGTTGATAATACGACCTAAGGTACCACGACCAACAGGAACAGAAATTGGAGCACCAGTGTCAGTGACAGAGGTACCTCTGACTAAACCTTCAGTACCATCCATAGCAATGGCTCTGACGGTGTTTTCACCCAAATGTTGGGCAACTTCCAAAACTAAGTCGGTTTCACCGTTCTTTAAAGTTAAAGCGTTCAAAATAGATGGGACGTTACCTTCTTCGAATTGGACATCGACAACGGCACCAATGACGGCTCTGTTATATGTTAGTATTTATGTTTTCCATATATTTGAATGTTGGGGCAACACCATTAGAGTTGGTCGAGACGAAAAATGAAAATTTTTGAAACGAGGAAGGGTCAAACAACCAAAAAAAAGAAAAAAAGTTGGGATCAATCTGGCCAGCACCAACAAGCAATCAATCCAACAACAACGACAACGACAACTTCCTCTGTTGGATTGATTGGTAATTGATGTGTAGATAGATGGAACATGATATGGATGAATGAATGTCGATTAATTGGAAAATGATTGGGAGAAAGGAGGGTGGGTGGTGACTTTTGGTATTGAGGCCAATTTTTCATATCAAACCTCCCCTCCAATAACTGATCCGTCAACGACAAACCACGTAAAGCCCTTCAATTGTCAATGGTATCAACAATTGGGTTGGCTAGGCCCCTTGTCCAATGATCCTCGTGATGAAATCCAATTGTTTTCCACTGGCCAATTCTGATGATTTGTTCACATTCAATTTGTTAATATATACATACCTAACCTTACCGGCGACAGGAGCAGCAGAAGCTAAACCCCTGTTGAACATGAAGTTACGCTTGGCAGCAGTAAAGGCACTGCGTGAAGCATTGTTAAACAATCTAGGGAGAACCATCGTTAACAACTTTGGCTAAACACTCTTTGAAGAAAGAAAAGGTTTGAAAAAAATCGGTGGAGGAAACGCTAGTTAATTATATTTTCGTTGACCACTAAGTGTAGTACTGAGAACGCTCAGCCAATGAAATCGCGAGGTTGGTTTTGGGTCGCACTCCGGTAGTTGTGCGAACAGTGGTATTTTATTGGTTGGGAGGGGGTTACCCTGTCGCGGTCACGTGCGCAGAGTAATCCGGCCGGTTTTAGTACTGGCCTACCGTGAACGCTAGAACCGTCAATTGGAGAGGTATGGTGGTGGTTAAAAAAGGGTGGGCAAGGTCAATCCGGCCCAATCATTACGTCCTACTGATTGCTGTATTTTTTTTCTGCCTGTTTGGGCACTGCCATCCATTTCTACTCCAGTGGTTCTGCTTTACTGTTGGATTGGCTCGGTATTATGGATCCCAGCCTTTTGTGTGCCCGTGGCATCCTAGCACCGAAATATGCAGCACGATCTTAATTCTTGTTTCTGGGGAGACATCCGGGGACAGACGAAAGTGAGTACGGAAAAGCAGGCCAACCCAGCCCAGCCCAGCCCAGCAATTTGTCTGGTAAATACCGGAATTGGCCTGCTTTTAGTGTTGGTGTTTTGTAGTACAAGAAAAATGAAGGGGATCATCTTTGGCCTGTTCCGCTTTTGCCCTTAATTGATCCCTTATTGGTTGAACATGAACATTCTCATTCAGTGGGGGATTGGCTGCGAAAGGTGCCAAACACTAGGAGGCGAAATACTACGAGATCAAAGAAGAAAGTGAAAAGTGAAGGTGAAAATTCAAACGTCAAAAGTGAAAAATTCAATGTGGGATCACATTGGTGCAAAAGGTCCCAAATGGTGCCATTTTCGATTGTCGCAACTGGTGTCAAATAATTTAGATTGTCCGCAAAGAGACAATTGCGACCATGGTGTGGATCAGCCAGTGAAAGTGAAGCCATTGGGTGTGTGTTTAACGGGACCAGTCTAAACGTATTGCGCTAGAGATAGTGGAGGCGACTGGTGGCTGCGGTGGAATTGTAGGAATCGGGTGGACTGTTGATCGGTGTAGGCTAAATATGGATTTTTCAGAGCTGAATTTGGAGGGTGGATATTCTGATTCGACATTTGGTTAGTTGGCCATAAAAACCCTGGAAAGCTCCAAAGATTCTGGTAATTGACTCTTTGTCCATTCTGATCCATTCTTATGCTCCTAATTTTTCAGCTCCATTTTTTAGATCATGACCGATTTTTCACTTGTCCAATCTCCCCAACTTTTATCCTTTTTTTCGCAACATGATTGGGTTATTCTCACCACAAACGAAATAGCCAAAATTGCAATTCTAATATATATAGCCCTTCAAACCCAATAGGGCACATATTCTGGGTTGTCAATCTTCTTCCACGAGTCTTACTGACTGCTTTCGTGAAATATTTTATACTTTCACTAATTTCTCTAATTTCTTAATTTTTGGTATTTTTTATAATTTTGCAAATTATCACCATAAAATTTCACTTGAAAAGCATTTGAACCAATTTCTACCATAAACCAACAATTAACCTAAACAGATTAATCAAACCTTTACCATTTCTAATTTCTTTTATATCTTGTTCTTTTTTTTTTTTTTTACATTTTTTACACGTCTATAATTACTATGATCATCATTCATTAAATTCAATTCTCTATATACTGCATACCTAAACTAAATACCTTTCCAATTTTATTAAATTATTCCAATTAACTCAAGCACCAACTTGAGTAATATTTCTCTTTGTTTCCGCTATGAAATCTGCCAATTGTGCTGGAAGTGCCTCATATAATAAAACAGATTCCCTGGGAGCCCTTTCTCCATTTGGACCACAGTTCTTGGTCAAACACTCCAAACACATCTTAATCTTATCCTTTTGATTCAATTGACGCATACTGGACTTGGCTTGTACAACAGACATCTTTCCATTTCTCTTGGTCATTTCTTGGAATGGTTTTTCTTCCAATTCCTTGATTCTTCTTGACTTTCTACGTTTGGTGTTGCTATCATTTTCAGAAGCCTGTCTCTTAGCATTTTTAATAACTTCATCAAATTCAGCTTCTTTAGATAATTTTTGTTCGTTCAATTGGGAAAGTTGTTTCGATGCTTCAGACTTGGTGATCTTTTCAAGATCCGCATTAGGCTGTGGCTTTGGATTATCATATGGTGAGGATTCTGGTGTGAGAAGTTGATGGATTGAAATACGAGTCAAACTAGGAGGAACAGTCGAAGCTGGAGCTTTATCAAGATTTCTACCCACAATAGCATTTGAATAAGTTTCTTCCATCTTTGGTGATAATGGTGCTTGGTATTGTCTTTGGCCAAAGTTGTGGGCCTTATTGTTAATAATACAATATTGGTATGAAATATGAGTCTTACAAAGCTCACATAAATCTTCTTCCTCTTCTTCATTGACTTCTGAAAAATGACCCTTTTGTTCGTCCGCAAATACTCTTGGCTTGAACTTCTTTGGTTGGTGCTCGATTCTGAAGAGAGTCTTATCCAACTTATTTAACTTATCATTTTGCAGTTGGATAAATGATTCAAAACTTATTAAACATCTCTTGGCAAGATTAATATCTGATAATGGAATATTCAATCTGGATGCCACTTTGGAGTTGAATTCTCTTATAATATTCTCTATCAATTGGTAATGGTTAAATACATTTTCCTTCTTGATTAATTTATAGTCATGAATAGATTGAGCACCGTATTCGAGCCATTCGTCCATGGTGAAATTGACTGCTTCATTAAAGTTGAAACCACAATTGAATCCTGAGTGGTAAACTCTAGGGAACGTCACCACAAATTCGTTAGGATTTTGATCGGCATAAACACATTTAATACCATTTTCAACGAGTTTCATTGGAGATAATAATGTCACCAACTGATGTAATAAATCAGGTTGTTTTTTGAATAAATCAGGAGCACTATCCTTCATAAGCTTTTCGAATTGGTCTGCTTGGGAAGATGGAATACCGTACCATTTTTTGGTGGCTCCAAAATGACAATAGTTGGCAGAAAGAGTGTAGTGATCTTCGACGTGCCAGCAGAAGGTAGAAAGTAGAGTACCAATATAAATCCATGGAACAGTCATACCAGAAATAGAGGTATTGATGTAGTTGAGTAAAGAGCCCTTGGCAAAAGGCAATTTGGTCAAGTTAAAAGGATGATTAATATATTCTTGAATCATTGGATCATCCAAACGGATCCCTGGAGTGTTTGGCATAGGGAACCCACTGATTTCTCCTGGTCTTAAATTATGAATATCGGCCCCGTACTTAACTTCCAAATCCGATTTCTGTATATCCACAAACTCCCAAAACTTCTTTTCGATTATATCCACAGTTAATGGTTGGTTATCGTTATATTCTTTGATAAAATCTTTTTCAAATTCTTTACACATTTGGAAGAATTGTGGTAAAGTATACTTGATATCGACTCTTTCTTCAAATCCGTACTCTCCAGTACCGATCAAACACTTATCACAATACCAAGTCCCTGAAGGAATGGAGGTAAGAGGGTTTGGGAGGCATGAGATATGGAATGGATTATCACAGTTATCACAAAGTAAAGTCTTGGAAGGATGATCATGTTTACCACAGATCAAGCAATTATCATATTCGTCATCAGATTCAGATTCAGGGAAATCGAAGTTTTCATTATTATGTGATAAGAAAAGAGCATATCCCTTGATACTGACTTCGTATTCTTCTCTTATAGTATGAGACTTTATATCCAGAATTCCGAACTTGGTATTGACTGATTCCCATTTGGAGTCATCCATGGCAGAGGCACCACCCATTTTTTCCACTTCCACATAAAGATCATAATAATAAATCTTGAATTTATCCCTTCCAGATTTAACCGGGAAACTCAATTTAAGTTGTCTCTTTCTACGCATTTTTAAGAACCGATTGACGTTATCTCTAAAGAACTTTCTAGACCTTGTGGTCAAGCCCAAATCACTTAACCATTGTAATCTTGTATGGAATTTAAACGACGAAGCAATCAGGAATGGAGGTTTCCAACTAGGTGGAGGTACGATCTTGACTATTCCGTATTCGGCCCCCAACCGAGACACTTCTTCCAGTGATAAGTATCCGATAGGATCAACAAACTGGTCCGCTGTGGGATGTAACTCCGGGCATGGAGTTAGGAGTTGTTTGTCATACATTTTGGTCTTTTAAATTTTTTTTTTTTAGCTTCAAGAAGATGAAATTATGGAACCAATGAAAGTTCCGATATCCGGCGTAATTAAGCAATAAATCCCAGTTCAGTTGATCAAATCTCCTGGTTCAACCGATTTCAAGTTCCTGGTCTCAGCAAGTATCAAGATCACTCAATACCAGCCGATTTTCTGATAATAAATTTTTTTGGTCCCTTTTAAGTTGCCTTATGGAATGGCTTTGGTTCCTCAAATTTTGCTTAAAACTAATCGGCAAAAAATTTCACAATCACCTGATACGATTTGGGGTAGAAGATCAGTACGAGGTAAAAATTTATAGCCTACGATTCTGATGGTGATGCTGGTGTAGATCAAAGTATGGGGATGACGTCACTAATTTGTCTTCAGTATTAACAGAAAAATTGGGGGTAAAATTGTAACTGCTAATGAAACGTTTTATAAAGTGCAAATTGATGTAAAGAAGCCCCCTCTCTCTCTCAAGTCAGTGGGTGTCTCACCCTCACACATTCTTTTTTAGGTGAGGAAATGAGTATTTTGGGGTTAGGAAGCCCGGCCTCAGCCCATATAGACTGCCCGTTTAGGCAGCGAGTGCATTGCCAACAATCGTTCGAAACTGGGTGCGAAGATCACTAACGGAAACCATCAACGAGCAACTCCAACAGTCAAACTCGATCTAGTTGAACCATTGATCCCGGGGGTTTTTCTTCTTCTTCTTTCTTTCCAATATCTTTACACCGCCATCACAATGAAGGACTACACTATCACCGTCTTGGGAGCAGGAGTCATGGGTACAGCCGTGGCCACTGCTATTCTTAAGTCCAAGGTCCAACCAGCACCTACCAAAGTGATTGCATGTGTGAACTCTGAAAAATCGGCTCAAAACTTGAAGTCTGCGTTCACCGACCCAAGAGTCGAAATCTCCTATGGTAAAGATAACGTCAAGGCTGTTGCTGCTGCTGATATCATTATTTTGGGGGTGAAACCTTACATGTACCAATCAACCTATGAACAAGTAAAAGATTCATTGACTGGATCTCAATTGGTGATCTCGTTGTTGGCAGGTACCACCATCGATGAATTATCCATTTTTTCACCTTATGTGGCCAAGGTTATGACCAACACTCCTGCCAAGTTTGGTGCTGGTACTGCTGCTGTCTCATTCTCTCCAGAGGCTGAAGAAAAGTACCAGGACTTGGTGATGAAACTTGTTGAAACCGTGGGGGTTGCTCTTAAGATCCCCGAAAAGAACATGGACGCTGCCACTGCTCTTGTTGGTTCTGGACCTGCTTTCTGTTTATTAATGATGGAATCTCTCATGGATGGTGGTGTCAGAATGGGTCTTCCTGTCGAAGTCGCCAGAATGGCTGCTGCTAAGGTCATGGAAGGTACCGCCAAAATGGTTCTTGAAACCGGTGATCATCCGGCTGTGCTTAAGAGTAAGGTCACTACCCCAGGTGGTACTACCATCGGTGGTTTGTTGAAGATGGAAGATGCTGGTGTCCGTGGTGGTATTGCTAGAGGTGTGGAGGAAGCTGCCAACATATCTGCCTCTTTCGCCAAGAAGAAGTAAACCAATTGAACAAGAATTAAACAAGGAATATAACAATGATAACTCTAACTATCAGTTACAATAATTCTAGAGCACTTAAATCAATTAAAGAATAACCAAAAGTCAACTAATTGTAGATACAGTAATTGTAGAACTACAGTATTTTATCTATAATTTTCTATTTTATTTGGTGCTATGTATATGGATGAATTATTTACGTGGTGGTGGTTTGTGCTAATTATCAATGCTTATTGTTGCACCCATACTCTATGACAAGTCTATGGTATGATAGACAGGGAAATGATAAATAAACCAAAATTGAGGTTGATGAAAAATAATTAAAATAAAACTTGGATAAACTCTGGTTCTATCCCCGCTGCTATTTTTCACTTCTTTTGGGAAAGGTACATGTCAGTCAAAGCGGACAAATCTTGTTGGTTAATCTTGATGTTCGCATTATCCAACACTTCCTTCAACTTGCTTAAATGAGCTCTAATATCCTTATCAGCAAGGATCTTCATCATTTGAGTAAGAGACGGTGGTTGTCCCCCAGTGGTGATACCCTTATCGGCCAAAAGAGCTTGGAATCCTTCCAAAAGGTTCGAAAGTTCAGGGTTGTTCTTCAAAGTCTCACCAAACTTGTTGAGAGTTTGGGCTTGCTCTTCGGAAATATCGCCCGATGGTTTGCCTCCCAAGAATCTGGTGACTCGGGTGGATGCAAAGGTTCTGACCGGAACACGTGGAACGGCCACTCTGCCACAACGTACACTCAAACTTAATCTAAACATGGCGATATTGGCTGCTTTCTTTGCTGTTCAACTACTAATGGCTGTAGAAATGCCCTAACAATAGCCAAGGGTCGTGCTCCACCCAACTATTGTGCCTCGGGTCGTGCCCACACAGACGTCCAGTTCCAGCGACTTTTCAATTTCAACCTGGCAATAATCAACAACCAAATACATCTCCCATAATGTCACACGAAGGTCAAGAAGAATTATTGGACTATTCCGATTCCGAAGAAATCGCCGTTCCAACCACCACCCCAGCCACCGAGGCTGGTGAAGGCGAAAACGACAAGGAAGCCGATAAAAAGGGTTCTTATGTTGGTATTCATGCCACTGGTTTCAGAGATTTCTTATTGAAACCAGAGTTATTAAGAGCCATCGGTGATCACGGTTTCGAACATCCTTCTGAAGGTTCGTATCCAGTATAATTGAGGGGTACTGGCAACAAATAGACGCGTGTATTCTGATATCTTTCATATCGGGACACCTTAGTGACAACATCTAAATGAAACACCATGAAACGCATTGAAGCGAGACAATCCAACCACCTTTCTCCCTCTCCGAAACAAAACAAAACAAAACTAGAAACAAAAGTAATAGATTTAATTTAATCGGTTAACGCCTAGGCGCTGGTTCGCCTACCTGTGGAAGAAAGAAAAGGTGTAATCGTTTAATTCTGCATGGGTGTCTTTTCTCTAAAAGCGCCAATGGGAAGAAGACGTTTAATCAATCTAATGTATCTTTTACATCAGATACACAATTGGGTTTTAGTCTGAATCAGGGAACCGCTCTTACTCTAGAAAGCATTCATAGAGCCTTTCTATTGACACTGAGAGTGTGGGTATCACCTCCATCACAACAAGACTCAATTAAGAACTTCAAAATCGATTGAAGTGAGTTTGTGAAAAAAAGAAAATCCATTCATGCGTATGAACTGTAGTATCAAGTTCATCAATTGGATTCAAGCCTTACTGTTTCAATGTTCCACTATCTATTTGTATCCAAGTCCACCCAAAGTTATTCTTATAATTATTGTTATTATATTTTCAACACCCACTAACATTTAGTTCAACAAGTTTGTATCCCACAATCTATTTTGGGTACTGACGTTTTATGTCAAGCCAAGTCTGGTTTAGGTAAGACTGCTGTCTTTGTCTTGTCTACTTTGCAACAATTAGACCCAGTTCCTGGTGAAATTGCCACTTTAGTTATCTGTCACACCAGAGAATTGGCTTACCAAATTAGAAACGAATACGCCAGATTCTCCAAGTATATGCCAGACGTTAAGACCGAAGTCTTCTATGGTGGTACTCCAATTAAGAAGGATATTGAAAAATTGAAGAACAAGGAAACCTCTCCTCACATTGTTGTTGCTACCCCAGGTAGATTACACGCTTTAGTCAAGGAAAAGGCCATCCGTTTGAACAACCTTAAGTCCTTCGTCATTGATGAATGTGACAGAGTCTTAGAATCTATTGATATGAGAAGAGATGTTCAAGACATCTTCCGTAGTACTCCTCATCAAAAGCAAGTTATGATGTTTTCTGCTACTTTATCCTTAGAAATCCGTCCTGTTTGTAAGAAGTTTATGCAAAACCCATTGGAAATCTATGTTGATGATGAAGCCAAGTTAACTTTACATGGTTTACAACAACACTACATCAAGTTGGAAGAAAAGGAAAAGAACAGAAAGTTATCTGACTTGTTAGATTCTTTAGAATTCAACCAAGTAATTATTTTCGTTAAGTCCACTCAAAGAGCTAATGAATTAAACAAATTATTGACTGCTTCTAACTTCCCATCTATTGCTGTTCACTCTGGTTTACCACAAGAAGAAAGAATTGAAAGATACAAGTCTTTCAAGGAATTTAACAAGCGTATTCTTGTTGCTACTGATGTTTTCGGTAGAGGTATTGATATTGAAAGAATTAACTTGGCTATTAACTATGATATGCCAAACGAAGCTGATCAATACTTACACAGAGTCGGTAGAGCTGGTAGATTTGGTACCAAGGGTTTAGCTATCTCTCTTGTTTCCAGCAAGGAAGATGAAGAAGTCTTGGAAAAGATTCAATCCAGATTTGATGTTAAGATCAGTGAATTCCCAGAAGAAGGTATTGATCCTTCCACTTATATGAACACTTGAACGGGTTGAAGTGTGTATATTTCAAGCGTCATCGTACGTAGTGTGATTGTATTAATAAAAAGTTTCAACGAATAAGTTTATTGATGTAGTATATCAAAGTAGTACTAAACTATCTATAAAACTTGTACTGAAATTGATGAATATGCTAATATATAATAAATGTGTCATAAGTTCGTAAAGAAATTTCTAAATATGCAAGTAATATAAGTAAGTAATATAAAGTAATCTCCTACTTCACACCTAGTTCTGTGACCACCTTATCTATGGTTCTGTACACAGATTTAATATGCTCTTTGGGGATTAGAAACCACTCAATATGCATTTTATAGCCTGTTTCCTTTGGGTTACATCCTTGACACAATAAATCACCATATCCATAGATATTTCTTAATTGTCGGTGTATTTCTGATTCCACCTTTGCTAAGTTTGTTTCACAGTAAAACCCTTTTTCTTGTGGTCTGAAAGACTTATAGTGGTATTTTTTCTTAATGGATAAGTTAGAGAATCGATGTACTAACTTTGACATGGTGGAGTGTGCTGGAAGTGGCACAGAAGCCGGTGATATATCTACAATATCATGACGACACTTGACCTGCCATTGTTTGAACCTGTCTTCCACTTTCTGGGTAGTCATACCGATCTTGATCAAAATGTAGTCTGATTTCTTAGCATTAAAAGTTTCCCAAATATTACTACTCTTTGATCCTGGTATGTTCTTCACCTTTAGCCACAGCTTATCTCCTTCATAGAGTCTGGCAAATGTATACATGTAGATGTACCCAGGTTTCCTGGGATTATGAGGAATGAATTTAGATGGTGATGGTACACTCATAGCTTTTGGTTTGGTGCTGGTGGTTCCCTTCGGTTGCAGTGGTGACGTCTTGGCTTTTGGGAGGGTATTTGAGTATGGTGTTTTATGGATGTTTGGTGCACTGACTTTAGCTTTAGCTTGATCGTTCTTGGGATGTATTGGGGCTGTTTTAGAGGGCAGCATTTCTTCTTGATGTTCATGGTAGCGACAGTATCTTGATGTGACTCTGATCTTACATCTCTGGCCCTTGAGAGTGATCCCCTGGCATTGATCACCAGGTAGCATTGCAAACTGGTTTTTTTTGCAACGATATATGCACTAGAAGATCAACCAGATATAGAGAGCTTGGGCTTATCAACTAGATGAAAGTATGGTTTGAAACTGACTTGAGATCACGAAGCAAAGGCAGTGACGTGATGACACAAGAAACAGGGTTGGCAAGGTTACGTAATTCAGGAACTTTGGTCAGGCGAAGGGTGGCTGGCTTAAGGCTTGATGGATGCGAAGAGTTCTTAGTACAGGAAATTGTGCTGTTGAAGCTGCAAAAGTGCGAATACCATGATCAGAAATGTCAAAGGTTTATTAATAGACCATATTCTGGAGACAAAGAGAGGTTAGTCAGGTATACCTTTTGTCTTTAGGGTTGGTTGAAATTTTCAGGTGTATCGGTTGGTGATCTCGTGCTAAAAAGAGAAGACGTAGATTGAGCTGGGACAGTTGTAAGCATCATTTTCATGGGTATGGTACTGAAATTCTAGCATTATTCTCGACTATTCTTTTTGATGAGTTTAGCTTCGATATATCACTGTAAAATTAGAAAATTAATAATTTGAAGAATAAATCTAAAATAAAATAAAAAAGACGGAAACAACGATTGGATACAATTTAGCAAACAGTTCAGCTACATCATTATTGACACCTCTATCGCACAATAATTGTTTCAAAAATGCGAGAATTTTCAGCCTACACCAACAGTCTCGTAGGCGAGTCAATGCTGTGGCTTGTAAACTTCAATGTATTTGAAAATCCACTATTATCTGCTCGGAATTGCATCATCAATTCCAGATATTAAACCAGTTCCATATTGGGATGTTGGGTGGGGTTAGTCATTGGTCCATAAAAGCAGCTATATTATTTTTCACTAACCCCATTCATACAAGCCACTACATATCACTTGTCCATAGTTGATCCAGGGTAGAAAATGGTCATTATTACGATACCTGAGACTGAGCCTAATGGGTAAGATTTTGAGCAAACATCCAAAGTGAATTAATTTGCTGATTGAAACACCCAAGGAATTAATTAATTCGGTACCGTTCCCGTAACTTATAGCTTACATAAACTCGTAGGAGCTGGTAAATTCCATTTTGCATTTTTGCAGAAGCTCCAGGACAATAGTCCTGACTCAATAATATTATTGATTATCCCAGAGGTAAAGCCTGTCCATTTTGAATGAGCCATAATGGTTCAATAACTGTCAATTTCTGGTCGGGTTTTGCCGTTTTTGGCCACCCCCAATTTTTCAATTTTCAGATGTTGGTTCCCCCACATACACTCACTGTCTAAATGGATACACCAATACTTTAATTAATTTTCACCATAAATCGTACCCACCATTAGTATGCACGAAACTCCGGCACCCTATCGGGCCTGTGGGACCTCATCCATCGGCCTTAAGTCACACCCCAATCAAGCCACAGTCCCTAACAATCCGTATCCGATACATTTCACCTTGTTGATCCACCCCTGGTTCAATCGCGGCACGTGAGATTTGTTCATTATCCTAGTCCTATTTTGTGGAGACCAAGAATTGGCAGCCAAATGCAAATTTGTATAATATAAATATAACCTGATCTCTCCTCTTTTTTCTTTTGGTAACTTCTTTCAATTGTTCGTATCTTAATCCAAATCTTCATCTTCTTTGTGTAGCTGTTGATTTGCACCTACCACCCCCTTCCCCCTGCCCCCCCAAAAAACAATTATACAAACAAATGCCTTCTCACTTCGATACCCTTCAACTCCATGCTGGTCAGGAGACTGAAAAACCTCACAATGCTAGAGCCCCACCAATCTATGCTACTACTTCTTATGCATTTAATGATTCCAAACATGGAGCACAATTGTTTGGTTTAGAAACTCCCGGTTATATTTACTCTCGTATTATGAATCCAACCAATGATGTCTTTGAACAACGTATGACTGCTTTAGAAAATGGTATTGGGGCTTTGGCTACTTCTTCTGGTCAAGCTGCTCAATTCCTTGCCATTGCTGGTTTAGCCCATAGTGGTGACAACATTGTTTCTACCAGTTTCTTATATGGTGGTACTTACAACCAATTCAAGGTTGCTTTCAAGAGATTGGGTATCGAAACCCGTTTCGTTAATGGTGATACTCCAGAAGACTTTGAAAAATTAATTGATGAAAAAACCAAGGCCCTTTACGTTGAATCCATTGGTAACCCACAATATAACGTTCCAGATTTCGAAAAGATCGCCAAGATCGCTCACGATAACGGTATTCCTTTAGTTGTTGACAATACTTTCGGTGCTGGTGGTTTCTTGATCCGTCCAATCGATCACGGTGCTGATATCGTCGTTCACTCTGCCACCAAGTGGATTGGTGGTCACGGTACTACTGTTGCCGGTGTTATCGTGGATTCTGGTAAGTTCCCATGGACTGATTACCCAGAAAAATTCCCACAATTCTCTAAACCTTCTGAAGGTTACCACGGTTTGATCTTAAGTGAAGCTTTAGGTAAGGCTGCCTTCATTGGTCACCTTAGAATTGAACTTTTAAGAGATTTGGGTCCAGCTTTAAACCCATTTGGTTCTTTCTTATTATTACAAGGTTTAGAAACCTTATCTTTGAGAGTTGAAAGACAATCTGACAATGCCTTGAAATTAGCTAAATACTTAGAAGCTTCTCCTTACGTTGGTTGGGTTTCTTACTTAGGTTTACCATCTCACCGTGACCACGAAAAGAGTCAAAAATATTTGAATCACAAGGATAAATTCGGTGGTGTTCTTTCTTTTGGTGTCAAGCCATTAGATGAAAAACCAGCTGATGATTTCCAAGAATCTTCTCCAAGAGTTGTTGACAACTTGAAGGTTGCTACTAACTTGGCCAATGTTGGTGACTCCAAGACCTTGGTTATTGCTCCATGGTTCACTACCCATCAACAATTAACTGATGAAGAAAAGATCAACTCTGGTGTCAGTAAGGATCTTATCAGAGTTTCTGTTGGTACTGAATTCATTGACGATATCATTGAAGATTTCGAACAAGCTTTCAAGCAAGTTTTCAACTAAATTAGTTAATTTGAACTAATGAAACTAATTAAATATATATATATATATATATATATATATAATTGTTAAGATTATACAAGGACAAATCACAATTAGATAGATTTATTATAAATGTCTATAGTAATCATATATGCGTTAGATACTATGATCAACATAGTATCAGCCATCGAACCAAGCTAGTAGAGTAAATTATATATCGTAACACATGTTCGAAAGTGGTTGGAGAAGGATTCATAGTGATTTTTGATTTGTTTAAATTGATCTACCATGTAATTTAGCAATTTGTTGCAAGTTACATCAGGTCTTATATGGGTAGTAATTAGGGGTATCCAGTTCAATGATATCAAATTTAAGTCCTCGTTCGTTTGGTCACAATAGTAGTATAATTTGAACATGAGTATTTTCACAAACTCATTCGAGCTGATCAGTTCATATCCTTTTTTTTTTTATTTGTTGATGAATATTAAATGCAATTTTATTTCTGGTAAAATGTCATTACCAAGAATCCTTCCATAAGAATATTGAGAAATATTGAAGCCACTGTAATATAATAACCCAGTCCCTTTTGAACTAATGCAACATCAGCAGTCTCAGCAAATTTATTAAAGATTCTGAAGAACCTTAAATCACCAAATAATATGGTACAATTGACAACCAACTGAGCAAATGCAACGAAAATTGGAAAAAGAATCATTTTCATTACATTCATTTGTGAATTTGCTGTTTTATAGCTAATAAGACTCAACATAACATTTCCTTGAACAATGACCATTAATACCGATAAAAACATTAAAATGGCGGACATTCTAGACATTTGAGAACCAAAATATTCTGATGTTTTTGCTCTTTGGGTGAAGTTGATCTTTGGAGGTTGGGTGTAATCACCCACTTTCTCAGCTCTTGATTCTTTTTCCTTATGAGTAGAGGATCCTTCTGAACTGGATCCACTTTCACTTCCAGTTCCACCTCCAAGAGAACCAATAAACAGGTGCAATGAGTCTAAGGATTTTAAATAAGCTGTGGTCAAACTGTCACCAATTTCCATAGGATCTTCTGCTTTGGATACAAGACCCAATTGGATACCAATATCTTTAACAAGAGAAGAAAATACATCCATACCATTGGAATAAACACATGATTGAGTACCTTTCAGAACACTTTGCCTGCAATAACCATTGAAATTAAATTTGAAAATATTTTTATCGGAAAATGTATCGATATCATTAATAAACAGGACTTTTTTAGATAACTTTTCTCCATCATTAAGCACCACACTAAAGCCTTCCGCAAAAATAGAAGCCATACGAAGTCCAGTACGAGCACCACCAAGGTATACTTTTGCATCAGCAGTATCTTTGAAACGTAGGGTGGCTTGAGGTTGACAGTTGGTGAAACTATCGTTGGTACACGAGAAAGTCCCCACGAAATTATGCATACATATCACCAATGATAAGACCAAGGAGATGATGACAAGGCGGAACACCTGAGGATTATATTTCATGTTGTTGTTACTATTGTTGTGGTTGTTGTTGTTGTTTCCTATTGGCTCGCCAGGATCCATGGCCAACACTTGGGCCATTGCTGAAGAGGTGATATCTGGAGTAGGAGAAGAGCCAGATCGAAATGTAAGGCCCTCTTTTTTTATATCGTTATAATCAAGATCAAGATCATGGTCATGGTCATGGTCATGGTCGAGCGTAGACCTTTGGAACCGGTCAGCCATTTGCTAATTAGGAGGAGAGACGATGAGTGGCTGGTTCTTGAATGAACTTAAAGTGTGTAGTTATAGAGACACAGCGAAAGTGGATCTGGATACAGTTTGGTAGAGGAAAACAAAGGAGTTTGAGCATTGCACAAACAAAAAAGATTTAGGCGAGAAGCCACTACAAAGAAAGTGCGAGGTGCAGCCACTGAGTATGGGAACGAACCACGTAAGGAAGCGTGGGATGTGAGAAGTGAAAGATGGAGGTCGTGCAAGATTGTGGGGTGGAAGGATCAGCACCATCCAGAGAGGAGGTTGAGAGTGAGGATGGAAGAAAGGATGAAGATGGAACCGATGATCAAGATGGAATGGTAGGTGTTGTAGTTTTGATGGATGTGACGTAAGTCTTAGTATGGAGTCGACTACTGTGGTAATTCAGGTATGGGGAAGGTAAGTGTGGTGGAAGATGCAAAAAGATCCAATTAATGTATACCGTACAAAATCCTAAAAAATATATCTGGAAGAAGGAAAAGATGGGGTAATGAGAATAACCAACTCTGGGAAGGGCGGCAGCCATTCAGTTGCTTGTAGTGGAAATTAGTGAGAATGGGATTAATAATAATAACTCAATATGTTTCGGAGGGGCTTATGGTGGCTTGTAGTAGACATATGAAATAGGTAATATTCAAGTGGCATTTTGTAGGGAGAACAATAAGCCAGTGAAAATTACACCACAAGTCCTTATATTGATATTCGTTCACTAGTGTTTTGCACCACAGCCCCATTAGCCTGAAAAATCAGAGCCTACAAATGGCGGAATACCTCGATTCCAGTTTTTGTCTGGTGTATGGAATATAAACCATACAATATCAGGGAATCTGGATCACCAATTTACCAGTCCCTACATGTTTCCGAGAAATTCTCCACTTGTGGTGTGAAGTTTGATAATGTCTGTTTAAGTTGTTTTGGATGTTTCCTGGTAATGACCAATGTCGTACCATCGGGGTTCTCACCGATAGCTGGCGTATGTAACCTACTCAATTCTGCACTTCTTGGGGAACCAGGATCGGTAGACCAAATTATCTTGGTTTTCACAGTCACTACGATAAGACGAACAGAGAGGAGACTTGATTATCATAAGCTCCAGTATTTTACAGATACAGTCTTTTTTATTATACTTCATACCTCGAGTCGGATATATTCGTACCCTCGGAAATAAATGATTCATACCAGTGACCGGAATTTTTCATACTATATAGTTTATAATTTCAAACCTACTATAGACGAATAACTTATGGTAACTACTTCGACTGCCAGTACGATGGAATTTGGTTTTACTTAGATACTTAATTTCATCTATTTTGTTTGAAGC